>JZKD02S1954165.1:1336237-1351809 GCA_000966675.3 Picea glauca | reverse complement strand
TGGGAAAAGCAGACTCAGTGCACTCCCAAAGAGTACACTCTCTACACACCTCTCGGTGCTCAATGTTGAACTGTGGCATACTCGTTACAATCTCTCTCATCGATCTCAAAGCTCCTAGTCTACTTCCAACTGATTTACTAGGTACTTCGTCTAGTTCATCTGCAGGTCTTCTGCGCACTTCCCTACGAGGTCAACGACAAAGTCGGTGACTGGCATAGGTTGGTTCTTCCTTACTAACTTACCTGCAATTAACTGACAAGCGAGGCGCACTATGCCATTCTGGATGGAGACTACCTCGTAACCTCTTGTTCCCTTCTCAACATCGCCATAGGTGTCCTTGATCTTTTGTCCTAGCGCACGGTCCATGGATTTTTCGAGATAGAAATCTTGTGGGTCAGGTCCTTGCATACTCAACCCTGTGATCCTATGGATCAATTTCGAATCAACTGTAATACAACGGTTTAGCCACAAGTAGCCGCCATGGTAGCAGGAAAGTAGAAGCTTGACACAGGCATTGACTTCCTGATGTCCACCAAAGTGTGGAATCTTCATGACGTTGAGCAAGGTGGACTACGCGAGGTTCATCGTCCATGAATGGGGGATTATCTTTTAATTCTTCCCCTTCATTATGGTTAGGTACTTGTACGGGTCAAGCATGTTATAGACTTTTCAGTCTCCGAGGTTGAAGTCGCTAAACTTCAACGCTATGATCTTGTCCTGGTCTGTTCGAACTGCGTGTATCCCCTTTGGGAGGTACGCAGTAACCAAGGTGTACTCGAAATCTCTGGGTACACTATCATGATTCATTGCGCCGGTAGAGGCGGAATATAGGTGGGCAATATGGTCGGTATCAACTTTGCATTCACTAGGTCATCCCTGTGCTTAGTTCGCTTTTCTTCTGATGGTCGGGATGGTCCGGCTCCGCGAGTAGTCGACAGAGAGGCTTGCATTGTTCTTGTCAATGAAGCTTGTACCCCTACTGAGATTCCTCTCTTAGACATGACTCTCTCAGTCATGAGGTCGATTAGCACTTCTGTCACTGAATCTTCGACTGTGTTGAGTTCTTCGGACATGTACGCTTGGGATTGGAATCTCGGGTTCAAGAGCAACCAAATACTGCAACGGAATAGATGACAATAACATGAAGATCATTGTGTAAGATCAAATTAGTCTTTAGGCTTAGATTCTTGGTTAGCAAAAGTGTTCTCGGTGCATGGCGCGACGGGTTAAATAGGTAACTTGGTAATGGATCTTTTGCAATGGGTATGGAGCCTTCATTAACTCTGTTCTATCTGTTACGGCGCGATCCAACAGTCTGGTGGTGAACCATAAATGCGTTTCTACCCATTTGGAGCATCAGCCTAACGGTTATAATGTACCCAACGACTATATTGCTTCACCACGACGAAGTGCCATGTGTCGTTGTTCTGATATCCCGACGGAGTTCCAATTTTGCAAATTTTCCTTCTGCGAGGTTCCTTCTGGATCCTTTTATAACTTAGCTCTCTTCTTACTTAGATTTCTAGCCTTCTTTCCAGTGAGCTTCGTCTCGATATTCCTTTTTCCATTCTGATTCTTATCTTCTTTTGACATAGTTACTTCGTGTTATGGAGATTCTTTCCTAGGATTCAAGGGTAATACTTCTTCTTTATCTGGGATAGGTATTTCAATCTTCTGTGGGTCTTCTAGTGTTCTTTCAACTTCGATATCTAGGTTAAATAACTGCGATTTGTTCTCCTGTTCTTCAATCAAGTGTGTGATCCTTCTAGTCGTGAATTCTTTTAACTCTTTCTTCTTTTGCTCTAAGACTTCTTCTTCTTCCTTCCTTCTCATCTGATCTCTTTCAATCCACGGTTTTCCTAGTAACATGGTAAATGGGGCGATGTCCTCAATAAATTGAATAATCTCAAAATCTTTTTCTGTCAAAGTTCCATTGGCATTCATAGATATCTGAGTGAGCTTTCCACACAGGTTTATCAGTTTTCCTCTGAATAATCCTATTCCTCCCAATGAAGGAATCAGAGCAAGCTTCCCTAAAAGTTCCCAGGCTCTTTTTGTCATAATATTCACATGTGTTTACTCATCCAGAACACAGTCAATGTCGAAGTCTCCTATTCTTGCTTCAATGCATTCTTTTTCTTTGAATATCTCTGATAATCTGACATGTCGGTGGTCATTTAGGGTTTCTTTCATCTGTAGCAATACTTTCTCTGATTCTTCCTGGGGCTCTACCATAATCTTAGTTTCTGTATCTGCCTTAGGGTTTTCTTGTCTCATGTTCATTCCTTCAAGCTTAGCGATCATTCTAGGGCAATCCAATACTTCATGGTCCATAGCTTTACAACAAAGACAACTAGGTCTTCTCCCAAGGCATTCCTTAGCAAGATGTCTCAGTTTTTTGCAACTATAACAGAGGGTTAATCCTCTCTTTCTTTTGAATGATCCCCAACTCTTCGGTACTGCGCGCTAGGATCATAATAGCTAACCTACAACAAATTTTTTCGAGGATCCTGCATCCATTTGTTAGTCCAAACATTCTTTCTATGCATAGGTATAATATATCTTTCACTATTCTTATCAGATCTACTCATATCAAATCTTCTTTAATCTATCAGTACCCTAGTTTTCAATCTAGGACAGACTCTATCAATCATACCTAGATCCACAAAGCTTCTAGATCTAGAACTTTTCACTATTCTTACCTTTATCAAAGCACAGAGCTTGCAGATCTTACCTCTTTTCTACAAATCTGACCTCTTTTCTACAGATTTGACCTCTTTTCTTCAAATCTGACCTTCCTCTTGGCACAAAGATTCACAAGTCAAGTAGAAAGTTGCGCACTAGGGCAACATATCTACGCACGGAGCTTTCACAGTTTCAGGTCAAATCTTTGCACAAAGCTTCTTCTTCTTCAGTTCCCAGTAATCACAGTTTTAGGTCTCGGCAACGGAACCATTTGTTGGCACAAGGGAAGACCTAGGGTTCAACACTACAACAACGCACCAACAAAGCCCTGACTACCGACCGTTTCGACAACACCTGCGAAGCAGATGAAGTCTCACCCGAGGTAGAGGCAAGGGTGGTTGCAGGACTCCAGTGTTTGCAACCCTAGCTGGGACACAAATCTGTGATTGTAATACTTAACAAAGCACTCAACACCGACAGTTCATCAATATTTAATCAATATCTACTCCACAGATATAACAGAGCATTGCATCATTTATTCAGATCTAATGTGTCTAAGCACTCAACATGAAGAGATAGATTAGATCTAGCAGATTCAAGCACTAAGCACATTCACATAGGTCAGATCTAGCATCCATATTCATTATAAGCACAAATCATAAACAGATCTATCTATCTATATCCAAGCACTTAGCAAGTAACACATAAACACATCAATACATCGCACAAAGTAGAGCAACACAACATGTACGTGGTTCACCCCCACCCTGGGGCTACATCCACCAACTCTTCTTCTTTATTATCTTCGTTCAAGATTCTTATAGGCACAAAGCATCCAAGTCTCGCTCCGCAAAGGATAGGATATCTGCGCACCTTGCTAGATCCTCCTTCCTTGCGTTACAACACAAAGCCTTCCACAATCTGTTACAACCACTTGCACTTAGCTCTGCAAGTCTCTCACAGTATGCATAAAGCATCTACAAACCATACTTGCACTTAGCACAACATCACCTAGATACACTTAGATGCACCTAGATGCACCCCTTACATCGCCTAGACATCTATTTATATATTACAAAAGTGGGCCTAAGCATGGGTAAACCCATGGCCCAACATCCCATACCCTTTACATAATCCCAAAACCCAAAAGGACCCAAAAAGGGGTCGAGATCCTATGATCTCTGCTTCTTCTTATGCTCTGCCTTCGACAGCCTGTCGAAGTCCCAAGAATAGGTCAAACATGACCAAGAACCCTCAAAACTTGTTCAAGGGCCAACAAGAGGAAAATAGATCCAAAGAAGGCAAGGAGGTAGATACATCACTACCAGATAGTAGATTGAAGGAAGAACAAATTGAGCCTACACCCATTAGGAGTAGGGAACTTTGATACAGTTGCAAAGAGCCTTAGGAGCCAGATCACAAATGTAAGGGTAAAGGGAAGTTGCACATTGTTGAGGTGCACTATGACAGTGAGGATGGGGAGATGTATGAGGATGCAACCATATATGCTTATTTAGAGTAGTCTGATGAGGCTAGTGACTCCTATGCATATGATGAACAGTTGGATGGACAAGATGATAGTGCATGTTCCTTAGCTTCCCCATCAAACAATGTTGAGGACTCAACACTTCAACATAGTGGTGACACTTGTGGGGATTCATATGTGTTAGCACCTGGTATGAGGTCATGCATGGTGGATATTGTTCCTCCCATGGATTTGAGCATGACAAGGTCCTTATCTTATCAGATATTTATTATAGACATGACACGGGAGGATATCAATATCATTCAAGAGGTGGTAGAGGATCCTTGTGTAGCATTTGAACACAGGGACATATGGATCTACAAGCCCAGGAGGAGAGGCATGTCTTGGATCCAGTTGACTATATACATACCTATCAGTATGAGGAGAGAGAGTCACCTCTTTTGGGGATTCAATTGTTAGATCATGTTGTGGATACTGACAGCTTGATGGGATACTCACTTCTAGGACCAATCTTCAGTGATGAGGATGCACTCCTTATTGGTCAGGATGACCATATCTCATGTCTGGACACATATGTAAGGGATCCAGGTGCATATGACATTAGCAAAGTGAGCGCACAGGAGAATACAATTTCCCATACATAATACAATGTGATTCAGATGGGGGTAGTAGTTGGTGATGGCATGGAGTGGCATACAAGAGGACTTAGTAGCACATTGGACAATGGGAATTTTGGTGCCCTATCTTTTTAGGAGTGTGTTGTTTGGGTTTCCATTTTTGACACTAGAAGTGAGAGGCATGAGGTAGCACCTTAGCAGGATTGCGATCAAGAGTCACGATACTTGATAGGACAGTTGAGAATCAGTGAGGACATGATCATGGTTGGCATTAGTTGCATTGATGATACACACGCATTAGTGGGAGGTTATTGTTGGAGGGCCTTGATGAAACATGATAGTTCAGATGGGGGACTTTCCATTGATGACTTTCATACACTCGGGGAGAGAGTGATTGTGATGAGGGCCGACTACCAGCAATTGTTGATGGATAGAGATTACCTATTAGACGTTGGAGAGATGTATCACAGAGCACTGAGGGAGAAGGATATTGAGGTGGACCGACTCATTCATGAGTTGGCGAGCACACGAGGATCATTGGAAGGCGCACAGACAACCCTTTGGGAATCAAGGTCCATATTAGAGGAGCTCCTTTATGAGACTAGTCGGGGATCCACTACATATATCTCATCAGAGAGCCAAATGTTTACTTTAGCTACTTCGCTAGAGGATGTTGGTGGGTTGGTAGAGGAGAACTAGTTGATGGAGGTGTGTGAGGGATACCTAGGATCACTCATGGATATGGAGAGATGTGACCCAGAGATGTTGGAGGATATCTATATGTCGCAATAAGATATGAATTATCTTACTCAAGCATTTTTGAATCTTTCCTCGCTAGGACAAGATAGTCGGGAATGTCACCCTATGTTTTATAGCCTCAAAACTATTTTCCCAATCCACAAGTATTAATTACAAGGGTTTAGGTTGATTTATCAATGAAAAGAATGTTGCAAAAACATAAAATATTTATATAAGTTTCTGAAAAATATACAGATTACAGAAAGTAAATATGGATATCAAAAGAAAAAGTAACCAAGTCGCAATACACACAAATGAGACAGAATAACAATATTGTATATTTCATTATGAGACATCAAAAATGTTTTTCTCTTTACAAAACCCTAGTGAGGGCATGGACCAAAGTCTAATTTAGAGATCCCCGATGAACACCATACAAAAGGATTCCGGCAAGAAGTAAAAACTGAAATTTATAATCTGGATCAACTTGCTACAGACTGTTGCCAATTTGACTCTGCAAAATATCCTTTATTAGCTATGAAACTCAATCGATAAATAGACAAGTATACACAGACTAGAAAGAATGGATCAACAACTCTAAAACACGCATCTGAATGATTCGGTTCAGTTTTGAACCTTGCTGTCTACAATAGGACCATGTTGTCAAAAAGAGAATTAGGCTTTAAATGGACTCAAGAATGAATGAAAATTGAAACTATCTCATGAAATCAAAAGAGCAAACCTTAGTATTGATTTCTCCCTCTATTCTCCCCTTGTTTCTTCTTCTCATTTAGCTTTTATGCCTTCCAAATAAGTTGAAGTAGTTCAACTACTTTCTTTAGTTAAGTTAGTTTGACTTAACTAATTTAGTTTATGAGAAATACTAACAATAGTTAAGGGTCTTTATTTAATAATAACTAGGTAGGTGGGACCCCTTGTGACTCCCTTCTTTTATTATTTTCAAATTATAAAATAAAACACAATTGGATAATCATTTAAACACATGCCACCTTGTAACTCCCTTAAATACCTTCAAAATTTGAATATTTAAATATCAAAAATAATTTAAATCATATCCAAAAAATGTAAATATCCACATAATCCACATTATCCCAAAAAATAGCTTGTTGTCCAAAACTTTTTGCAGAACACTGTCCTCGTCAATTCAATCATAAAACACATAAATTAAAAGCCATACTTGCCACTCTGAGAGACAATCTTTATTTTATCATTGTTGTCCCCTTTTGTCTTCTCGGAAGTAGCCTTTGGTTTATTTGAACCTTGAGGTTGTATCGCACTAATAACATGGGAACAATCATCCTTCGTATGCATATGGGAGGACACTACTTTTGAAGAGTCATTTGAAGGATATGAAGGGGAGGCAACAACTTTGCCTTTATTTTTCACATGGGGGACATCCGTTTTAAGCCTTTCACTAGCATGAGAGGATTGAACAGGTGAATGCACAGGGGCAATTTGAACATTAGGATTTACAGGTGGTGGAGGAGGTAATGACAATTTGAGCTAGTCACGATGGTGAGAGACAACTGGGTTGACAATCTCTAGCCATCTATCATTCACAGAGACTTCTGGTTTCAAGGACACATGAGGAGGCACAGGAATACCATGGATGTTGTGAGTCTGGAAGGGAGGTCTCTCTAGTCAATGTTGTACTATTCCTTGTCCAATCCAGTTAAATAACTCAGCTTGGAACAACTGGTTCAATTCATGGGGATCAACATCAAAATGAATGGAGAATCTAGGCCTTCTAGGCCCTATGTTCCAGTTTCCTCTTCCTTTATTATTTCTTCCATGGTTGCCCCTATTGAATAAAATCATCATGTAGCAGCAATTTGTCAGTAACTAAGCCCTTAATAGACCATACATGAAATTATGCTTGCATGAAACAATAATTGGCTCGGAAATTGACACGAGATGCATGCAAATCCATCCATAAAAAACTATTTAATAATTTCCAAGTGAGCAAGGGGTGACATGGTTCATGGGACCTATGGAGGGAGTGTAATGAGAAAAAGGTGGTATAATGAGGGGGAATAAATACATGAATATAACTTAGCAATTCATTAAATAATTTGACTATGTAAAATATACCAAAAATATCAGCTGCCAACCATTGTTGTGTTATTTCTTTTGTCATTGTTACACAAAGTTTTTAAATTTATTTTACAGAATAGGGATTGTTAAAATGAAAATGGGATTATGAGGAGGATATAATGAGCGAAAAAGTGGTAGCATGACAGGGATGTAATATGGATACTGTTCATATAAAAATAAATAAAATCAAACCATTAAACATAACTTTGTTCAAACCTCCATAATTCAATCAACATTCACTTTTCAAAACCACCATTTAAACTGTCACTTCTTTTACAGATTGCTCGCTGGCTTCCAAAAAAAATAATTCATATGCCAAGACATAACCAATCATAGTAGCCTTTGCATCTATATAATATAGCAACCATAATAACATCATTTCCATTTATATGATAGCCATAATAGCCCATTGAGCCATAACCATTCATATTCCAATGCTAAATCTATTTTCCTTTTAAAACCAATAGAAAACGCACAGTGATCTCAATCATTTATAACCAATTCTTGTTCTTTAAAATCAAATAAGAATATGCACAGTATTAACCATGATTTTCCCATTATTTACACACTGTTCCACACAACCAAACTGGGCGTTTAAACTCATAATCGGGCCCCAATCCATTTACACACAATGATCCATTTAAAAATAATAATCAACATAATCATCGATTCAAATAGCATTCAACAAATAACATGCAACTTTGAGTCCGAGATTCTCATAAATTATCATGTACAGACTTCTTTTTAAAATTTCCCAATCAAGAAACAGAACCAATTCGTGCCGAATAGACCAAGCAAACACAGTGCTTATTTACCCTTGACTAGATTGAACGATATCAAGATCGTAATTAGGGTTTAAACAAAATGAACATAGAGTAATAATAGAGGGCTCAATCAAAGGAATAAGTCCTCAGAAAACACAGACAGCTCGTGCCCTTTTCAAATTTACCATAGACATATAACCTTTAACAATATTCTTGACAGTGAGGGTTATCAAATGACAATCAACCACCTTCAACAGAGAACGAGAGGAAGAAAACTTTTGAAAGCACTGTAAAAAGAATGCCCAAGCACAACCCGTGGCCAACCAAAAGCATATATAAAGCTTCCATTAAAGTTCTAGGTGATGTTAAACCCGATCGTGCAATGCTTTTCATGCAACAACGATAATGAGGACAATGCCATGATAACTAACAGCTCGGGACTTGGCCAAGACAAGGCAAGAACTTTAAACAGTTCACATTGCAACCCATAGGATCTAAAAACCAAACACAAAGACGAAAATGGAGTGGTAAAACTTAACACAAAGGTTGGTTGTAATACTTATGCACAAAGCTCAGAGCTTGCCAAATCAAAACCATAAATTTCCACAAAGAACCAGACCCAAAAACTCAAGCCGACTGAGCATGCCTCTCTTGCTATTTATCTAATAAACCCATGCACAGATTACACACAACAAAGTATATCCATTCCTCTTTTCCAAAATTCCAACAATCAGAATATTCACAAGAAGAAAACGTGATCCAAAAAGGATCCAAAGAAGGCTAATAACAACTCAGAACTCGTAGAGGCAACTTAGGATGCTTAGAATGGCCTCAACAGACAGAGAAAGGGAAAAAATTCAAAGTTCTCAAAACTAAGTGAAAATGGCATTATCGTGAAGAGCGCGTCGCAAGATTTATAACAGTGCAAACGGATCATCAAACAGAGTTACAGGTCAAAATATATTCGCGGTCAAAGTTTGGTCAACCTAGCCCGATCAACAAGGGGATGAGTCAACATCCGTACTGCTGACGTTAGCATCCGTACAACACACTTGGAAGGAGAAGGAAGTGACATGTGTCATGCTCATGTCAACATGATGTCAGCATGGTGACGTGGAAGCACCAGAGGTTGCCACGTGTCACCCAGATTTAGCACTTCTGGACCAATCCGTGGACTAATAGGATTTTTCCATGTGGAAGTCTGTACGGTCCATATAGTGACATGGCATGATGACATGGAATGGTGAGTTGGCAGTGACGTGGAATCACTACGATGATGTGGCACTAACATGGCAGGCTAACAGAGCAGTGGCTGAATGGGAGGCTGCCACGTGGCAATGGGAAAATTCCCAATGATAGCTTATATCCGAATTTTGGAAAAAAAAATGGTTTGGCAGGTCCACCAAATCTGGCGGACCATGCCAAATATGACCACGTATTAATCATTAGATCATTGGATAGAGCCACCACCAAAGTTGTTGGAACAACATTGTTTATATTTATATATATTTACAACAACCAAACCAAAAGGGGGAGGCCCGCGGGTTTGACCCCGAGACTTCCTCCCTCTACTGCGCCTTAACATTCACGACCAAACTAACAGGCCAACAACCTGTGTTTTTAATAGCACCCTTGAAATTTTTTTAAAAAGAGCATCCGCTCAGAGCTTGGGGAGGGAGAGGCGCACGTGTGGTACGACCAAGGCACGTAGTTCAAGGTAAGTATAGACATTTATTGCAGGTTGCAGGGTCACAAAAACCGAGACAAATTTCTTCTTGGGCCTTGGAGTGCCAGAGTCAGATCGAGGCGTGGGTAATTCAATGCCACGAATTCAATGGTGTTGTCTATTTTCTGATTTGAGCATTATTTTTGCAATTTGATTTCAGAATGAGGTATACTTATGTATTTTGCCAAATTCTTTTGCCGAGTTAATGAAAAATCCTACAGATTTGAGAGTAGGACCCGAAGACGTAGTCCACCAGGGATGAACTCCGCTATCAAGTTTTTGTGTTCAGATTTGATGCTTGTGTCTCTTCATTATTGAGTTTTTCCTTCTTTAATGATGCACTTTAATTTATGCTCATTTAATGCAATTCTTTATAAGTCACTCGATGAAAAGATCCCAGATCATGTTGGTATCAGAGAAATCGTCTTTGACTTGAATTGTTGAGTGTGAATGCTTACTAGGGCCAAGCATAAGCAGGGTGAAGGAACTCTTAATACTTTAAATCTTGAAGTTGGTCATGCATCCTGAAGGAAGAAAATGGCAGAAGAAGACAAGCATGATGAACAGGAGAAAAACTTTCACATGGTCTTTTATCGCATGTCAGAAATGGTCGAATGAATGTATGGGGATTATGAGAAGATGATGATGAAGAAAGGGAAGAAAAAGGAAGCCCGTGTTGATGATGATGCTTCGGTAAACCAAGGGGTTGGAGGAGATCCTCCTGAGCCTCCATCTTCACCTTCAAGTTTTAGTTCTTCTTCCTCTGATCATTCTCATCATTCTAGCCATAAAGCCTCTTTTAAGAAACCATTATTAAAGCTTGATGTAAAATTTGCAAATCATGATGGGCTTGTGGTTCTCCGGTCGTGATGGGCTTGTGGTTATCCATCATGATGGTGCCAAAGAAAGATGGCACATGGCGAATGTGTGTCGATTACTAGGCCTTAAATAAAATCATGGTGAAAAATTGATACCCTCTTCCTCATATAGATGATTTACTTGATAAAGAATGTTGTTTATTTCACTAAGTTGGATTTGCGCAGTGGATACCATCAAATTAGGGTCGCAGAACAAGATGCATGGAAAAATGCCTTTAAAACCAAACAGGGATTGTTTGAGTGGTTAGTTATGTCATTTGGGCTTTGTATGCTCCGACAACTTTCATGTGTGTGATGAATGATGTATTCAGGCATTTCCTAGATGACTTTGTGATTGTATATTTAGATGACATTCTTATTTTTAGCAGGACTTGGGATGAACATGTGAGGCATGTAAAGAAAGTATTGGATGCTTTGCAAAGGGAAAATTTGTATGTAAAATTGTTTAAATGTGACTTTGGAAAGACTGCACTTGTATACTTAGGTCATATTGTAGGAGGAGGACAATTAAAAATTGATCCTTCCAAAATTGATGTAATTGTAAATTGGCTTGAGCCAAAAAGTGTAACTAAGGTCCGAAGCTTCTTAGGTGCAATCCAGTATTGGAGGAGGTTCATTTCAAACTTCTCCTTTATAGCAACTCCTTTGCATGCCTTAACTAGTGTGAAGAACACTTTTAAGTGGGAAGGAAAGAAACAAAACAATTTCGACACTTTGAAGGAGAAGATCAGTACCGCACCAATATTAGCACTGTCGAATCTTCAACAACCTTTTGAGATCGAGACAGATGCCATCGGATACGCCATAGGTGCATTATTGATGCAATATTGTAAGCCTATATGTTACCACTCTAAAAATTTTAACCAAGTTGTTGTTAACTATCCTACTTGTGATAAAGAGTTGTATGCATTAGTCCAAAGCGTAAAGATATGGAAGCACTACTTGTTAGGGAAGGAAACAATCATAAATATAGATCACCAACCCTTATAGTACCTCCAATCACAAACCAAACTACAACAATGTCGACACTATAGATGGATGGGTTTTCTACAATAATTTCATTTGGTAATCAAGTACAAAAAGGGTACAAGTAACAAGGTAGACGATATGCTTTCTAGACCTCCTATTGATGCTTCTATTATTTTGAAGAATACTTCTTTATCTCATGATAGCTTTGTAGAACAATATGCCATTGATGAAGATTTTAAAGAAGTATATGAGAAGATAACCCATGGTGCACAGGTAGAGAACTATTGTCTACATGGAAAACTACTCTACCATCTTGGAAAGCTATGTATTCCTACAAGTGAATGAGTCCATGCAATATGAGAAGCTCACACTTCTCTTGTGTTTGGGAATTTTGGGGTAGGAAAAACTATGGCTCATTTGCAGAGGTTTTGTTATTGGCCTCAAATGAAAGAAATTGTAACTAAATATGTAAAGGGGTGTGTGATGTGTTCTACTTGTAATCCCACTAATAAAAAACTGGGGCTATACTCACCACTTCCTGTTCCATCCCATCCATGGGAAAGTATCTCCATGGATTTTATAGGGGGTTTACCAATGTCCAAAGGGGGTCATGACTATTTGTGTGTTGTAGTGGATAGGTTCAAAAAGATGTGTATCTTGATGCCATGTAAAAAGAAGATCACTGTTGAGTAGACTACTAATCTCTTCTTTCAGTATGTTTGGGTTCACTTTGGGTTACCCACATCCATTATCTTGGATCGAGATAATCGATTCCTTGGGGATTTTTGGACAAGCTTGTGGAGAATGATGGACACCAAATTGAAGAGGAGCATTGCTTTCCATCCACAGACTGATGGAGTGACAGAGGTGAACAGTGGTAATTTTTCTTTGAGGCTACTGCAACAAGCATCCCAAGTTATGGGATGAACAAATACCCTATGTACATCATGCTTACAACCGAGCCTTACATTCCTCCACTCAAAGTTCACCTTTTGAGACATGTTTCAGGTACCTACCCAAGGTTCCCTTGGAATTAATGTATGGGAGAGATATTGATGTAAATGAAGAAAGAACAGATGACGGGGCCCGCAAGTTTATCCAGAGGATCCAACAGGTGCACCAGGCAGTAAAGGAATAGTTGGAGAAAAGTCAAGCATAGTATAAAGCTTGGCATGACAAACACATGGTTGATCATCAGTTCCAAGTTGGAGACTGGGTATGGCTTCACATCAACAAGGAGAGATTGAAGGGTGAAGGCAAGAAATTCAATCCCATTCATTATGGACCCTTCAATATCATGGAGAAAAGTGGTACCAATGCTTTTCATCTAGATCTTCCACCTTATATGCATATTTACTCAGTTGTGAATGTAGAGAACTTGAAACTTTTTGAGCCTCCCATGATCATGGATTAGGATGAGGAAGTTTCAATACCTTCAGTTGATGAGTTTTATCCCAAGTACTTGGATGAGTTACAGGAAGATATCATCCTGGACAGAAGGACGAGGAATTCACGCAGGGATGATGTTGATTATCTTCGAGTAGGCTTAAAGGGCACACATCCAAGCAAGACAAAGTGGATTGAGAAGGACAAAGTGAGGGGACTCTTCCCTCACTTATCTGTTGATTGATGAAAAATTTTGGTGGTCAAAAAAGCTCTCACTGGGAAGGCATGATCCAAAAAGGATCCAAAGAAGGCTAAGAACAACTCAGAACTCGCAGAGGAAACTCAGAACACTCAGAATGGCCTCAGCAGACAGAGAAAGGGCAAAAATTCAAATCTCTCAAAACTCATTTAAAATGACATTATTGCAAAGAGCGTGTCACAAGATTTCTAACGACACAAATGTCTTGTCAAATGGAGTTACGGATCGAAATATATTCGGGGTCAAAGTTTGGTCAACCTAGCCCAGTCAGTAAGGGGATGAGTCAACATCCGTACTGTTGATGTTAGCATCTGTACGAATGGCATCAACATCCATACAACACACGTGGCAAGAGTAGGAGGTGGCACGTGTCATGATGATGTCATCATGCCATCATCATGGTGACGTGGCAGCACCAAAGGCTGCCATGTGTCACCCAGATTTGGCACTTCTGGACTAATCCATGGACCAATAGGATTTTTCCACGTGGCAATCCATATGGTCCGTACAGTGACGTGGCATGATGACATGGCATGACGAGTTTGCAGTGACATGGCGTCCGTACGATGACATGGAACTGACATGGTAGACTGTCAGAGGAGTGGTCGAATGGTAGGCTGCCACATGGCCCAATCAGGGGCTACCACATGGTAGTGGGAAAATGCCCAATAACAACTTGTATCTAAATTTTGGAAAAAAAATGGTTTGACAGGTTCGCCAAATTTGGCAGACCACTCCAAATCTGGGGACATATTAATCATTAGAGCATTGGATAGAGTCACTGCCAAAGTTGGTGAAACAACATTGTTTGTATTTATATATATTTACAATAAAACAAACCAAAAGGGCGAGGCCTGCGGGTTTGACCCCAAGACCTCCTCCCTCTTCTGCACCTTAACATTCATGCCCAAACCAACAGGCCAACGACCTGTGTTGTTAATAACGACTGCAAAAAATGTTTAAAAAGAGCATCCACCCAGAGCTCGAGGAGGGAGAGGAGTGCGTGTGGTATGGCTAGGGAACACAATTCAAGGAAAGTACATGCATTTATTGTAGGTTGCAGGGGAACGAAAATCGAGACAAATTTCTTCTTGGGCCTGGGAGTGCCAGAGTCGGATCGAGGCGTGGAGACAGTCATTTTTGGGTAATTCGACGCCACAAATTCAGTGGTTTTGTTTGTTTTCCGATCTGTGAATTATTCCTGCAGCTTGATTTCAGAATGAGGTATACTTATGTATTTTTCCAAATTCTTTTGTTGATTTAATGAAAAGCCTACCCATTTGAAAGCATGACCCGAAGACGTAGTCCACCAGGGATGAACTTCGTTATCAAGTTTTTATGTTCAGATTTGATGCTTGTGTCTCTTCATTATTGAGTTTTTCCTTCTTTAATGGTGCACTTTAATTTATGCTCATTTAATGCAATTCTTTATAAGTCACTCGATCAAGGGGGTCCCACCTACTAGTTTATTATTGATATAAATAAATAATAGAGCTTGGCAATCATTTGCGAGCAGTATTCATTGTTGCGATTTTAAGCGTCAACAAACTGACGACTCCATAGGGAAATATGTTTCCAACAGATTAAGAACTCAGATTGTATGGTTTTGTAGACCAGGTGAAACATTAGATCGAGGAAATATACATTAGAATGATTATGCAACAGGGGGAAGTGAGTGATTTAAGGGAAAACTGATTTGGGATTTTGGGAATAAATCATGGAAAGTGGTATGTATGAGGGGCTTATTCCTGTATGCATGTTAAGCCCTAATATTGGCTCATTACCACTTAATTGGGGCATATTAGATTAGTAATGTTATTTTCTTTATGTCGGATTTAGGCCATTAGTTGTGATCTAGATTAGTAATGTTATTTTATTTATGTCGGCTTTAGGCCATTAAAACCTCCTAGTCTCCTATATATACCAAGGAGACATTTTCATTTTGAATC
>JZKD02S1954165.1:1309019-1319408 GCA_000966675.3 Picea glauca | reverse complement strand
ACATCCCAAACATCAGCACCCAAGGCCATTAAGTATGTTCTCATTCTAATCTTCCAGAAGGCAAAACTTTTTCCATCAAACAGAGGGGGGTTAGAGGCTGAAGTCCCTTCATGACTTGTCATGTTTAAGCTTACAGATCTACCATTGAACAAAAGGAACCTACTCCGATACCAATTGTTGAAATTACTAAGACAACTGAGAGGGGGGGGGGGGGGAATCAGTTGTTATTGTGCTTAAACAATTTTAAGTCTATTAATACATCCTTAATCTTTCTTCAAGTGATCATCAACATTATACAACATATGGACAATAAAATTAATGAGCATCAGTCACACATAAGGTATACACAGAGACATATATTCACGAGGAAACCCATAAAGGGAGAAAACCTCTTCTTCTTCAAAATGATAGGCAATCTTTTAAGTTCTGTACATCATCTATAATTGAGCACCAACTTAATGTGAGGATTCTACCTCTATTTTACAAGATGCAACTTGTTTGAGAGCACCAACTCTCTTGTTTCTCTAGCACCCACTAGAAGGAAGCACCAACTCCCTTAATTTTCCAACACCAACTGAATGGAAGCACCAACTTCCAGTTACATAGGCTCCAACCTGTATAACAGAGAACACTTGTTTTCCCTTGCACCACCCTGCCACCCTGGTTCCTCTGGTTGCAACTAGAAGGAAGCTGTAACTCCCTGTGTTAAAGCACCGACTTGAACCTCCGAGGACAATTGTTCTCCCTAGCATCTCCCAACCACCCTGGAATATAAATGAATGATTGAATAACCAACAAGACAGATAAGTCGATTCTTACCACTTCTTCTCTTTGTTGTAAATTTGGTCTGCTTCTAACTGTTTTGCAATTCTTCTCTTCCTCTGTCTTCAATTCTGCTCTGCTCCAAGCTTGTTCTGCAATTCTTCTCTTGCTTCTGTCTCTTCATCATCTGTTACTCATCTCTGAGTTTTATCTCACACTCCGCATACTATCCATTTCACTTTCTTACAATTCAACTCATTTTTTCATACAGAGCAACCCTCGCACAGTCTGTATATTTTTCTTTTGATGTACCACACCCACAATAGTTACACTTCGCTTCTTCTTGGGCAAAAGAAAAATGTCTCAACCACTGAAGCGCCAAATGATCAGGAATCGTGAGTCAGTTTTGCTAATTGATTCATAACTGATGAATTAATTGTGAGAGAGAATAGTATCCCTCTGATCATATTCAAGTTTATCTACACCTTTGGATGAACTTTATTAATCTTGCCTTTAAATCGGGTTTTGACATTTCAGCATTCCTATGGCCAAGTGTCTCAACACTTCATATCATGATCTCTGAAACTCCGATAAAGAGCTTTTCTGTGCTAGCTCCTTCCTCTACATGACCAAGGCCATGACCAAGCGCTTATGCATAAAGTGCTTTTCACGAATTCGTAGTTCGTGAATCTGGAGATGGGGCATCTCGACTCTCCAAGTCGCGATCCCCGAAACCCCGAAATGGAGCTTATCTAAATTGACTCCTTCCCTTCTCATGACCACCGGCGATGACCATAGGCTGTGCCAAAAAGGTGCAAGTTTATAAACTTCATTGAGTCTGATCGACGGTTGAAATCTCCATAGATCCGACGGTCCAGATCTTATCGCGATCTCGCATCTCGCGAGTTTCCACACCATACTCCGTTGACTCCAAGTCAACGACTTTTCCTAAGATTCGATGGTCCAGATCTGATCTTAAATCAATGGCTCAGATCATATCGCGATTTCGCATCTCACGATTTCGGTGGTTATATTTCTTGCCTCTCCAAGTCGCGAGTCACGAAACTTCGAAATGGAGTCGGATCAACGGTCCAGATCACACCTTGATCTGACGGCTGCGATTAAATCGCGATTTCGCATATCGCATTTTCGATGATTATGTTTCTTGCCTCTCCAAGTCGTGAGTCATGAAGCTCCAAGATGGAGTTGGATCAACAATCCAGAACAAACCTTGATCTGACGGCTGTGATTAAATCGCGATTTCGCATATCGTGATTTCGATGGTTATGTTTCTTACCTCTCCAAGTCGTGAGGCTCTGAGATGGAGCTGGATCAATGGTCTAGAACAAACCTTGATCTGACGGTTGCGATTAAATCGGGATTTCGCATATCACATTTCGATGGTTATGTTTCTTGCCTCTCCAAGTCGCGATTCGCGAAACCCCGAAACGACATGGGATGAATAGTCCCGATCAACACTTGATCTGACGGTCATCGAGAATTGTAAATGGGATCCAATGATTAGAAATGCTGCTTCTTCTCCCAAGATAACTTTGTTCCGCTTACTCTAATCTTGCCATCGATGATTTGCCAACAATCCTTTGCACTATCTCTTCTGAGCTTATTCGAATATTCTTTGCAGTGTCTTCTCATAATGCCCATCTATTACATACTTTCTGTACTCATGCCATCTTCATTGCTATAATTGCCATCAATGACAAGCATTCGCTATCTGTTAAATATTTTCCAACAATTCGTTATCTGTTAAATATTTGCCAACACTTTGAATTTTGGAAGTGGATTAGTAGCAGGTTCTAGGTTCAGAGGAGAGGATACATGCCATGGGGTAGTAGTAGCATCTTTGAATTGAAAAAATCCATACTTTTTTATGACCTTAGTGGGTTTGGTAGTAGATTGGACAGGGACTTGATGGCTATACAAGCTACCAATCACTGACGAGGTCTAAGGCTGAGATGAAGAAGCACCTCCAATGCCACCAGATCCACCCACAAATGCCATTTTGTGAATGATGGGTAAGGGAGAGAAAGACGAACTAGATGAATCAGACAAAGTTCTCCTTAGAGTATCTTGTTGGGTTGACAAAACGATGTTTCTTCTTCCTATTTCAGAAATAGGAGTGATTTCAGGAGAAAAACCTCTTCTTCTCCTAGAGATGCGAGGGTTTAAGGACATGAAAAGAAGATCAAAGATTTAGGAAAAATAAAGCTATAGCTGATTCCTAGGATGCCTCTGCCTGGCCTCCCAGTGTTCTCAGACACTTATGTCTTGTTCAATTACTTCCCATGAGTGTTCAAGCTCAGCCCGGGTGTTAGCGGTTTCTAAGATGGTATTGAATAAGGTTAAAGCAATGCTAGTCTGGTATTTAAGACCGAGCTCAATATCAGGATGCCTTGTAACAGGTATTGTCACGTACGAAAGAAAATAGTCAAAGAATCAAAAGCAGAAATATAAAAATATTCAATGATAATCACACATATAATCAACTAGAGAGATATGGAGGATCTCCCCAGTATGGTTGCCAAATAAATGTTGAGGAACAAGATATGAATTATCTTACTCAATAATTTCTGAATCTTGCTTGGCTAGGAAAAGATAGTCAGGAATGTCACTGATCCAAAAAGGATCCAGAGAAGGCTAAGAACAACTTAGAACTCGCGAAAGCAACTCAGGATGCTCAGAATGGCCTCAATAGATAGAGAAAGGGAAAAAAATCAAAGTTCTCAAAACTCAGTGAAAATGACATTATCGCGAAGAGCACGTCACAAGCTTTCTAACGATGCAAACGACTCATCAAATGGAGTTACAGATCAAAATATATTCACAGTCAAAGTTTTGTCAACCTAGCCCAATCAATAGAGGGATGAGTCAACATCCGTACTACTGACATCAACATCCGTACAACACATGTGGAAGGAGAAGGAGGTGACATGTGTCATGCTGACATCAATATTACATCAACATGGTGACGTAGCAACACCAGAGGTTTCCATGTGTCATCCAAATTTGGCACATCTGGACTAATCTGTGGACCAATAGGATTTTTCCACGTGGCAGTCTGTATGGTTCGTATAGTGATGTGGCATGGTGAGTTGGAAGTGACGTGGTGTCCGTACGATGATGTGGCATTTGTACGATGAAGTGGCACTTACATGGTAGGATGAAAGAGCAGTAGATGACGTGGATGAATGGGAGGCTTCCACGTGGCCCAATCAGGGGATGCTATGTGGCAGTGGGAAAATGCCCAATGACAGCCCGTATTCGAATTTAAAAAAAAAATATGGATTGGCGGGTCCACCAAATATGGCGGACCATGCCAAATCCGACAATGTACTAATCATTGGAGCCTTGGATAGAGCCACCGCCAAAGTTGGTGGAACAAAATTATATATATATATATATAAACATTGTTTCAACTATAAAGCCAAAAGGGGGAGGCCCGCGGGTTTGACCTCGGGACCTCCTCCCCACACTACACCTTAACCAATGGGCTAATGACCCATACATTGTAATGAACGTTGTAGTTTTTACTTAAGATTTGAATCCACTGAGCCTAGGAGGAGGCACGAGTGTGGTACGACTAGGGCACACAGTTCTAGGCAAGTACAGTGGCATTTATTGTAGGTTGCAGGGGCACTGAAACCGAGACACATTTCTTCTTGGGCCTGGGAGTGCCAGATTTGAATCGAGGCATGGAGACAGACATTTTTGAGTAATTCGACGCCACAAATTTAGTGGTGCTATCTGTTTTCTGATTTGAGCATGATTTCTACAGCTTGATTTCAGAATGAGGTATACTTATGTATTTTGCCAATTTTTTTTGCTGAGTTAATGAAAAAGCCTACCTATTTGAGAGCAGGACCCGGAGACGTAGTCCACCAAGGATGAACTCCGTTATCAAGTTCTTGTGTTCATATTTTATGCTTATGTCTCTTCATTATTGAGCTTTTCCTTCTTTAATGGTGCACTTTAATTTATGCTCATTTAGTGCAATTCTTTATAAGTCACTTAATGAAAAGATCCTGGATCATGTTGGTATCAGAGCAGTCGTCTTTGACTTGAATTGTTGAGTGTGAATGCTTACTAGGGCCAAGCATAAACAGGGTGAAGGAGCTCTAATACTTTCAATCCTGAAGTTGGTCGTGCATCCCAAAGGAAGAAAATGGCAGAAGAAGACAAGCGTGATGAACATGAGAAAAACTTTCATATGGTCTTTTATCACATGTAAGAAATGGTCGAATGAATGTATGGAGATTAAAAGAAGAGGATGAAGAAGAAAGGGAAGAAAAAGGAAGCACATGCTGATGATGATGCTTCGGTAAACCAAGGGGCTGGAGGAGATGCTCCTGAGCCTCCATCTTCACCATCAAGTTCTAGTTCTTCTTCCTCTGAGCATTCTCATAATTCTCATCATTCTAGCCATAAATCCTCTTTTAAAAAACCATTATTAAAGCTTGATGTAAAATTCGCTTTACCTATGTTTAATGGAGATGCTAATCCTAAAAAGATAGATAATTAGATCCGATAGGTTGAAGTATATTTTCGTGTTCAACATATTGATGAAGAGGAAGTTAAAGTGCAACTAGCTTCTCTTCGGTTGGAAGGCACCACTCTCGTATGGTGGGAGAGCAAGCTTCAGGACAGAAGTAAGTGTGGCAATCTTCTTTCCTCATGGTCAGAATTTAAATCAATGATAAGGAAGCAATTTTATCCATTGGGTTATTTACATAAGGAAATGATGGAATGACAAACTTTAAGGCAATGTAAAGGTCAAACTGTACAAAATTTCACAAAAGAATTTAGGAAGAAATCTCTTGCATTAAACATTCCTTTGGATTCTCATGAAACTTTAATGATGTATATTGGAACACTTCATAGTTATATTGGTCATACTTTTCTCTTGTTTAACCCCAATAGTATTGATGAAGTTTGTGTGCAAGCCACTCACCTTGAGAATAGGGGAAATTGTGTTCAAGAAGATCCCACAAAGAAACCGTCCAATCTCCCACATAAACATTTCAAGAAGTTTAAAAGGAAGGACAAGAAGACCGCCACAGTGACGAGAGAAGGAGGAAATCCATCCTGCACTCATTGCAAGAAAAGCGGTCATGATGATGAACATTGTTGGAGGTTGCATCCAAAGAAGAGACTGAAACAGTTTGGTAGAAAGGGGAAGACAAAAACCGTTGCTACAGTGAAACAAGATATTGGTTCTGATTCAGAAGATGAAGAAAAGATCACAGTGGTTGTAGTACAAGGTAAAGAGTCTCTTCATGCTATTTCGAGTTCCAATAATGAATCTCATGATGATGAACAAAAGAGGAATGAATTATTTCACATAAGAGTTGTATCTAAACACACTAAGATAGATACATTATTTGATCCGGGTTCAAAAGTAAACTTAATATCTGAAGCACTTGTCAAGAAGATGGGTCTTGAAATGAAACCACATCTGAAGCCTTATCCTCTTGGTTGGGTATGTGATAAAGAGAAAGTTAATGTCACTAAACAATGTAGGTTCAGATTTTCTATTGCTTCAAAGTTGATTGATGAAGTGGATTTGGATGTTGTACCACTTGATATATGTGGCATAGTGTTGTGAATCCCTTATCTTTATGATAGAAAAGTAGTCCTCTTTTGTCATGAGAACAAATACCACCTTACTAAGGGAGGAGTGGAATATATTGTTAGAGCTCACAACATGAGGGTAAATACAACACTTGTTAGTGCATGGAAAATGAGAAGACTCATACATACTAATAAGAGATATGTACTCATGGTTGTAAGAGAGAAAGATGTCGGGACATTTGACGCTTTCCAAGGATGTGATCCTTCTCATAAAAAGGAATTAATTGATATTGTTTCTAAGTATGATGATATTTTTCAGGAACCAGATGGATTACCTCCTAAGAGGGAAATCCAACATGAGATACATCTTCATCAAGATTCTCCTCTTCTTAATGTGGGCATGTACAGGATGTCAGTTGTGGAGATGACAAAGATCAAGAAGCAGGTACAGGGCTTATTGGATCAATGGGTCATCAGGCCCAGTTCATCTCCTTGCGATTCTTTGATCGTGATGGTGCCAAAGAAATATGGCACATGGCGAATGTGTGTCGATTACCGGGCCTTAAATAAAATCACGGTGAAAAATCGATACCCTCTTCCTCGTATAGATGATTTACTTGATCATTTAAAGAATGTTGTTTATTTCACTAAGTTAGATTTGCGCAATGGATACCATCAAATCAGGGTTGTAGAACAGGATGCATGGAAAACTACCTTTAAAACCAAATAGGGATTGTTTGAGTGGTTAGTAATGTCGTTTGGGCTTTGTAATTCTCCGACAACTTTCATGCGTGTGATGAATGATGTATTTAGGCCTTTCCTAAATGACTTTGTGATTGTATATTTAGATGACATTCTTATTTTTAGCGAGACTTGGGATGAACATGTGAGGCATGTAAAGCAAGTATTGGATACTTTGCAAAGGGAAAATTTGTATGCAAAATTGTCTAAATGTGAATTTGGAAAGACTGCACTTGTATACTTAGGTGATATTACAGAAGGGAGACAATTAAAAATTGATCCTTCCAAAATTGATGTAATTGTAAATTGGCCTGAGCCAAAAAATGTAACCGAGATCCAGAGCTTCTTAGGTGCATTCCAATATTGGAGGAGGTTCATTTAAAACTTATCCTTTATATCATCTCCTTTGCATGCCTTAACCAGTGTGAAGAACACTTTTCAGTGGGAAGGAAAGCAACAAAAATCTTTCGACACTTTGAAGGAGAAGATCAGTACCACACCAGTATTATCACTACCGAATCTTCAACAACCTTTTGAGATCAAGACAGATGCTAGCAGATACGCCATGGGTGCAGTATTGATGCAATATCATAAGCCTATCTGTTACCACTTTGAAACTTTTAACCAAGCTACTATTAACTATCCTACATATGATAAAGAGTTGTATGCATTAGCTCAAAGCGTAAAAAAATGGAAGCACTACTTGTTAGGGAAGGAAACAATCATACATACAGATCACCAACCCTTATAGTATCTTCAAGCACAGACCCTTACAGTATCTTCAAGCACAGACAAAAATGCAAAAATCTTGACACTACAGATGGATGGGTTTTCTACAACAATTTCATTTGGTAATCAAATACAAAAAGTGTACAAGTAACAAGGTAGCCAATATTCTTTCTAGACCTCCTATTGTTGTTTATATTATTTTGAAGAATACTTATTTATCTCATGATAGCTATGTGGAACAATATGCCATTGATGGAGATTTTAAAGAAGTATATGAGAAGCTAACCCATGGTGCACAGATAGAGACCTATTGTCTGTAGGGAAAACTACTCTACCATCTTGGAAAGCTATGTCTTCCCACAAGTGAACGAGTCCATGTAATACGAGAAGCTCACACTTCTCTTGTGTCTGAGGATTTTGGGGTAGGAAAAACTATGGCTCATTTGAAGAGGTTTTGTTACTGGCCTCAAATGAAAACAGCGCAAACGACTCGTCAAATGGAGTTACGAATCGAAAAATATTCGCGGTCAATGTTTGGTCAATCTAGCTCAGTCAACAGGGGGATGAGTCAACATCCATACTACTGACGTCATCATCCGTACAGATGACGTCAACATCTGTACAACACACGTGGCAGGAGAAGGAAGTGACATGTGTCATGTTGATGTCAGCATGACGTCAACATGGTGACGTGGAAACACCAAATCCTGCCACGTGTCACCTAGATTTGGCACTTTGGACCAATAGGATTTTTCCATGTGACAGTCCGTACAATGATGTGGCATGGTGAGTTGGCATTGATGTGGCATCTGTATGATGATGTGGCATTGACATGGCAGGCTGACAGAGTAGTGGATGACGTGTTCGAATGGGAGGCTGCCACATGGCCCAATCAGGGGCTGCCACATGGCAGTGGGAAAATGGCCAATGAGAGCCCGTATCCGAATTTTGAAAAAAAATATGGATTGGTGGGTACGCCAAATCTAGCCACATACTAATTGTTGGAGACTTGGATAGAGCCACCGCCAAATTTGGTGGAACAAAATTACATATATATAAAAATTGTTTCAACTATAAAGCCAAAAGGGGGAGGTCCACGGTTTTGACCCCAGGACCTACTCCCCACACTACGCCTTAATACTCATGCCTTAACCAATGGGCCAACGGCCCATACATTGTAATGAATGCTGCAATTTTTACTTAATATTTGAATTCGCTGAGCCCAGGAGGAGGCATGCATCTGGTACGACTAGGGAACGTAGTTCAAGGAAAGTATAATGGCATTTATGATAGGTTGTAGGGGCACAAAGATCGAGACAAAATTCTTCTTGGGCCTGTGAGTGCCAGAGTGAGATCGAGGCGTGGAGACAATCATTTTTGGGTAATTCGACGCCACGAATTCAATGGTGCTGTCTGTTTTTTGATCTAAGCATTATTTTTGCAACTTGATTTCAGAATGAGGTATACTGATGTATTTTGCCAAATTATTTTGCTGAGTTAATGAAAAATCCTACGCATTTGAGAGCAGGACCCGAAGACGTAGTCTACCAGGGATGAACTCCGTTATCATGTTTTTGTGTTCAAATTTGATGCTTATGTCTCTTCATTATTGAGATTTTCCTTCTTTAATGGTGCACTTTAATTTATGCTCATTTAATTCAATTCTTTATAAGTCACTCGATGAAAAGATCCTAGATCAGTCACTGTATGTTTTATAGCCTCAAAAATATTTTCCCAATCCACAAATATTAATTACAAGGGTTTAGGATGATTTATTAATGAAAAGAATGTTGCAAAACCATAAAATATTTATATAAGTTTATGAAAAATATATAGATTACAGAAAGTAAATATGGAGATCTAAAGAAAAAGTAACCAAGTCACAATACATACAAATGAGACAGAATAACAATCTGCTTTATTTCATTCTGAGACCTCAAAAATGTTTTTCTGTTTACAAAACCCATGTGAGGACATGGACCAAAGACTAATTTAGAGATCCCCGATGAACACCATACCAAAAGACTCTGAAAAGAAGTAAAAACTGAAATTTATAATCTGGATCAGCTTGCCACAGACTGCTGCTAATTTGACTCTGCAAAATATCATTTATCAACTATGAAACTCAATCCATAAATAGACAAGTATACATAGACTAGCAAGGATGGATCAACACCTCTAAAACAAGCATCTGAATGATTCAGTTTAGTTTTGAACCTTGTTGTCTACAATAGGACCCTACTATCAAAAAGAGAATTAGGCTTTGAATGAACTCAAGAATGAATGAAAACTGAAACTGTCTCATGAAATCAAAAGAGAAAACCTTAGTCTTGCTTTCTCCTTCTATTCTCCCCTTGTTTCTTCGGCTTATTTAGCTTTTATGCCTTCCGAATAAGTTGAATTAGTTCAACTACTTTCTTTAGTTAAGTTATTTTGACTTAACTAATTTAGTTTAAGAGAAATAATAATAATAATAATAATAGTTAAGGGTCTTTATTTAATAATAACTAGGTAGGTGGGACCCCTTGTGACTCCCTTCTTTTATTCTTTTCAAATTATAAAATAAAACAC
>JZKD02S1954165.1:1258342-1295801 GCA_000966675.3 Picea glauca | reverse complement strand
AAAACTTCTCATTGAACAACTATCTAGCCTAAGAGGCAAGTGAACTATGTTCTTAATTCAAACTTCAAAACTATCTCTAATTCATAAAAGGAAATCTATTTAATTGAAAGCAAGATAAATTAACAACTAGTCTTGAACCTATGATAAGCAAGCTACTATCTAATCTATCAAAGCAAAGACTATCTATCCTACAACAACAATAAAACTATCTCCTAAGCTATGAAAGCAAGAAAGCTATCTTCTACTATATGAAAGCAAGAAACTGTTTTCTAATCTATGAAATTCAAATGCATTCTATACTAATATAAGAAAACTTATACTATACTAAATTCAATCATTAACTACAACTTGAAATTGCAACCTAAATCTAAGCAAGAAATTGYATAACATAAACTAAACTAGCTCTATCTTAACAATTCAAATTGCAAAAAAGGGAAATGCTCATAAACATAAATTAAACACTATTCTAGCATATGACAAGTAATGAAATGAGTAAACTAGCTAACAACTAGATAAGCAAAGACTAAATAGCATTTGAATAAGTAAGTTGCAAATAAAAACTAATACTATCACTATCCATCCACCGAAACCCTGTGAAAGAAAGCATGAATTAAATTTATGTCCTAAAACTCTGTTTTAACTTCTATTTCAGCAGGAAGAAAGTCCATTCTACCATCTAACTACACACAGGGTTAGTGTCTAAATCCGCAAGCTTGATCCTACTAACTAACAAATCATTGCATACTAACAAAACTCCTCATAATAATCTGCAAAAAACTAAGTTAAAGCAATTAAATCACAAACAACAAATCAAATAACAAAGAAGTAAAATATCATTTCAAGTACAAGAAATAAAATAAAAATGCATCTACACTATCTAATTCACAAATAAACTCATAAGCTAGTTACCCAGACTGTTGGTGCCCCCCCCATCAGTCGTGGTTACTCTTTAAAGGCACACCATGAACTTCAACACAACGATTTCACCATTAAAACTAAAAACACAGGTTTTACATAGTCTGGCAAAATGAAAATGGAAAAACAGAGCCAAAATCATATTTGCCTCTAACACACTACTTATTCTAATGCTTAACTTCTATCTGACCACCACGGTCGTATTTATAACATTTACAGACCAAGTGGTCAACCACAGGAGGGTCGAACCACTTCTAAATTCGGCAAATTACATTAATGGTGCCCTAACTGCCGAAATAGAGCAAGCCAATAATCACCCTGCTTAACAACTTAAACTGAGTTGTCAAGAGTTCAATAGCTGGAGGGGGTAATCATGAGAAAAACCAATGTTCCTGATTCACCCACCATTGGCCGCCAATACCATAACCTCCAAATCGCCCACCGTTTTTATGCAGGACGAGGTGCTAGACGGAGTGTCGGACCGGGTACTAGATGCAGAATTGAAAACCACGAACTGCTCTTAACCCATTCAGAATTTCAGGAAACGACCCGCGTGAGACCTAATTGGGAATATTTCACACAAAAATCATGTGCTGGATTTTTCAGATTCCACTTCATGCTCCCACAATTTAATATTTAAGTTAGCTTTCTGTAATAGTGCCGGACCAAGTGCCAGAAGCATAAACGTGATGCGTTTTTTCCCTGTAACACCAGAAAAACATGAATTAGATCTTTGGGAACATAAAACATGATGATTTATACTCAATATTGACATCAAACATGAATCATACACACCTGGTGTAGATCATACCATTTTAGCACAAAATTCTTCAAAACGGTTCTCCAAAACATGAAAAACACACGTGTACATTCGACAAAAGTGTCTAATAACTGTCATAAAATTGATCATATCTCGGGCCCAACATAGTATTATCACATAAACTTGTCAGAGCCTTAGGAGTTTGTGGTTTCTACCTAAGTCTGCAAATTTTTCCTATCTCTCCTCCTTTTGCAGACCCAATCGTAAGTTTTTCCTATCGACTTGTAGTTTTCTTCTGCTTGCCCTCATCCATTTGATCGACCTGTTTTCCCTTATTGGCTTGCTTAAGAATTGTCGACCCTAGGCCTTTCTGCTTTCCCTAAAGTCGACCAATTCTCTCTTTACCTATGTTGCTGAATCCTTTGTTTTTCTGAGCCCTCAACCAGTCATTCAAGTAAACTACACAGGCCACAGTCGTAAGCCCCAAGCGCAACACTTGAAGCAGTGTGATATAAACTCAAATCAAGCGAGCGAGCAAGATCAACTTTCAATGATGGAGATCCATCAGGAATATCAGATCGACGACCATTGGGTGATTGGGGTCATAGATTTAGACGAAGTATAGCATCAAAGGGCAGAGTCATGAGGACTCCTGAAACGCGAAGTCGCAAAATAATCTAGGTCGTCCATTTCAGCAGGACGCGTGTTGCCAGATACGAGCCAGAGAGAAATTATTTTCGGGAAGACTGACATGAGAAGTATCGATATCCAAAGTCCTGAAATGTCGATATGATCTGGGCCATCCAATGCAAAGAGATGCGCATCACCGGATTTGAGGGGGTCATGATTTCGTGACTCAGAAGGTTGAGCAGGGAGTGCAACATGATTTCACGAAATGCAAAATTGCGATGTGCTTGAAAGTTGGGTCCATGGTCACAACCCATGGTCATATGGAAGCTGGGCCATAAATAAAGGGAAATCACCTGTCGAGTAGCGGATGAATGATACTGTTCAAGGAAATGATCATGGCCGTCAAGTTCAAACAAATTCCGACCATCGATCTAGAGGGGTCATTTCACAGAATCGAGCATCAGGATATTTGAAATCAAGGGGAGTGAAAACTCTTGAAATACGAAATCCCAAAATTTCATATGGGATAAGTGAAAGGTCAGGGCTTGCAGTCGTGTGGGGCAATGAAAGGAGATGCGTAAAGGATCGAGGCACCCGATTTGGTCACAAAGAAAGATCTACATGGCCTCGAGGCACCAAAATTGACTCCAAGGAGTTGTGAGTTCGCCTGGAACATTCATGGGTGTCAGGCCTCATCCTGATCCCAATGAAAATAGTTAATGAAAATGGAGAAGGTGGTTGAAACCTCGTTTCACCACATAAATAGAAAGCATGGAAAATTTGGCCGTGGAGGGCAGACTGTCAGCCGAAAGTTCCCTTGTCATGGATTTTCTTGTGAAGCCCATACTGATTTGATCTTACGTCTGACAAAAGAATGCAAGTGCAATCTGACAGAGGAATATGCACACACCAAGCCTTGAATGCAATGAATAGAGCGAACTTCTGAAGGGAGCAAGTTGATTTGAGTATAAATACTCAATTTTGATATTTTGTTAGGATCGATGGTTGAGCTAAGCTCCCGTATTGTAAAATTTTAATGAACACTCTAGTTCTCTGGTTATGTATATGCATTTGAGACTTCTTGTTTAATGTAAGTCAGTTTCCTTTCATCTCTCTATAACAACTGTGTTAGAACGCTTGGGCATGGATGATCTAGTCGAGGGTAGTTATGTTTTTGTGATGTACGTTTGATCACAGTGACATTGCAACCTATTTCAATCAGTTTCTTGTGTTCTCTTTTCCCTATGATATTGAGAGCTTGGGCATGGATGATCCAGTCCGGTTGCTGTGACTGTATTGTAATGTATGTTTGACTGCAGTAGTGTTATAGCATTTTCAGTTTCTTGAAGTCGTGAATTCAAGAGGATATTGTATTTGAATGTTTTCCTCCTTAGGATGCTGGAAGACTGGATGTCCGTAGCAGACCTCTTCATTCTCCTCAACTTCTTCCCCCTACTCACCACTATACCAAACTTATTGACTAAAGTTATACCAAGACCTCACCTGCTTGTGCTTTCCAACCCAATTTTCAGAGTTAGAACAATATCATCCTTAGTCTGCATCCATTATACCACCTTTAAATTTATTTATTGTGACATACAAACTGATGGGTACTGAGCTTACCTCTGTCGCAATCCAGGGGTGACTTTCAGTGCTAACATTTTTGGCACCATTGTAGGGGACAAAATTGAAGATTTTCCCTGGGATTGAATGACAAAGCTTCACTAGTTCTGATGGTGCATCAGAACCTAATACATCAAAGATTGCAACTGTGCACCTGGCGACTCCACTATGGCAACTCCGCTAGGGAATCCACTAGTGACTCCACTGTTTCAGCTGTGGCTTCTAGACGCAGACACATGAGGTCTACTCCACAACTGCCTTTAGCAGCACCTGAAGTTGACCCAAAGAAAATTGTCAGAAAGGGAAAGGCCCTTCGAGAAGGTACTTCTACTGCCGAACTAGGTATTTTTGATGATTTTCACTGTCCTCCTTTAGAAACTCCGATATCTGCTTATCATTTTCCTATTATACCTTCTGTTGGAGTTTCCCGAAGTTTAAAGTTTGGGAGTGTTCCTGTTGAGTTTTCCCCTCCTGGTCTGGGATTGGAGGGAGAAATCCTTGGAATTCCTCTCTCCCATGAAGTTGTACCATGTTTTAGACTCAGAACCTTGGAAGATTTTCCTACCCGGGGCTTTACCACTCCTCCTCCTATTATTGTTTCTACTACAGAAAGGGAAACCTTTGTTCCCCCAAGCCCTGTAGCTTTTTCTCCAAATCCTCTGTTGTTTCCCTTTCCTCCCAGAAGTTTAGTTCCATTCTCTCCTATTCGAACCCCATCTCCTCCCAGTTCTCCCCCACTAATCATCCCTATGGCAGGTGCCAATCCCCATAGAAATAGAATGGATGCCATAGTGGCTACTAGATATTCCCCCTTAATCTTACTTCAGCCAATGAATGCTCTTCCTGCTGGATATTACCTAAAGTATATGCCCAAATTCACAAGAGAGGAAGACATAACTGTTGAAGAGCACCTTGCTTCCTTCTACAGTTATGCAGACAATCTAAATATTGAAAATGAAGATGTATGGATGAGAGTCTTTGTCCAGAGCTTTGATGGTGAGGTTAGAAAATGGTTTATGGGATTGACCCCTGGATCTATTGATGGGATTGAGGCTCTAGATGATGTTTTCCTGAGGTAATGGGGGGATAAAAAAGAGTTTATGTATTATATCACAGAGTTTAGGTCCCTGAAGAGAAAGGAGGGAGAATCTGTCTCTGACTTCTCCAAAAGATTCAACAAAATGTACAATAAGATCCCTGCTGAGATAAAGCCCACAAAATCCTCTGTCAAAATTACTTATGCTAGTGATTTTGACCCTGATTTCTGCCTCCTGCTCAGAGAAAGAAGAGCTACCTACTTGGCTCATATGCAAGATGCAGCCCTGGAAGTAGAATCCAATATATTGGTGGTTGATAGACTTAGGAGAAAAGCTGATAGAGACAGAGGAAGAGGAAGATCTGAGGCCTCAACCTCTGGTTCTTCTGCATCTCACCCTCAATTCGATGAATTGACCAAGATGATGAAATACGTGTCTGCAGAAATGGAGAAGATGAAATTCGAGGGGAAGCAAGGTTATAAACTGCCCAAAATGTTGAGAATAGAGGCAACTTTAGGAGGCTGAATAACAATACCCCTTAGATACTTCCAAGAGAGCCCAGAAGCAGAGATAGGGATGATAAAAAAATTCAAACTCCCCTTCAAAATAACCTAGTTGATGATGAGGAAAGGGAAGAAGAAGAGCTTGACCCTGAAATTCATTGTATTGGAGACACCTCCCCATTTCCCCATTTAACTCAAATTGCATACGAGGAATCCATGATGAACAGTCAAATAAATGAGCCAATTAAGGGTGAGAAGGCCAATAGTAACCCCAATAAATACAACCTCAGGTCTAAGAAGAAGGAAGGGAAGTCTGACATCCTTGATCCAGCTCCTAGAGTAGAGAAGCCTACTAAAGACGCAACAAACAACAACAAAGAAAATAAAGCTCAGAATCCGTCACCAGTAGCCAAAGACCCTGTCCTAGAAATGAGAGAAATTTTGAAGCCCCCTTCCTCCTTTAGTTTTGAGCATGAAATCCAAAATATCAGGATCCCTATGCCCCTTTCAGAGCTAGTCAAGCATGAAGATTTCAAAAAATCCCTCTCTAAGCTGTTGCAGTCCAAGCCGTCTTGCCATTCCACAGACTCAGTGAATCTCCAAGATGAAAAGCCAACAATCATCTTAGGTCCTATGGTAGAAGATACCCTCCTTTCTACACATCACTAAACATACATGATAAGGTGTTGCATAATTTTCTGATGGACTTAGGGGCATCTCATAATCTCATGCCCAAAAATGTCATGGAAGAACTCAGATTAGAAATCACAAAAGCCTATCATGATTTGTATTCATTTGATTCAAGGAGAGTGCAATGTCTTGGGTCATCAAATATCTGTTCATGACTTTATTCCAGCTGCCCATGAAAAGTGTGGTCATGGATATTGTGGTGGCTAATATTTCTCCCAATTTTGGCATGCTCTTGTCAAGATCTTGGATAAAAAGATTTGGGGGAACCTTGCAAATGGACCTCACATATGCTACCATCCCAGTGTTCGGAGGGGAACATAGAAGACTCTACAGGGAAGCTCGGTAGGCCTACATTATCAATGATGAAGCATACCCCACCAATCATCCTATAGTTTCCCTTGATACTGATTTGGGATCTAACGTATTGTAGCTCACCGATGCCCCTGAACCTCCTCTTGAGATCAGAAAGTCCATTACTCTCTGTGAAGATTCTCCTCCAATTACCTCTGTGTGGAAAATGTTCTTTGATGGAGACTCTTCTAGAGAAGGTGTTGGTGCTAGAGTAGTCTTTGTTTCCCTTGCTCAGGAAACCATATCCCTATATACAAGTTAGAATTTGAAACTACCAATAATGTGGCAAAATACAAAGCTCTTGTTTTGGGTTTGAGGGATGAAAAATACATTGGGATTAAAGAGATAACAATGTTTGGGGATGCTGAGTTGATCATCCAGTAGATCATAAATACTTATCAGGCCAAACACCCTCAACTCAGAAGTTATATAAATGAAGTGTGGGAACTCATTGACATTTTTTTCTCATCTTTTAACATTTCATTTGTTCCCAGAGAAGAAAACTCCATGGCTGATTCTTTGGATGTCTCAGTAAGCAATTTTAGAGTCCCTCTACCACCTAAGCTTAGGTATGATGTAGAAGTAAAATATAGACCCTCCATACCCGATAACATCAAGCATTGGAAAGTGTTTGAGGATGATCTTGAGATCAAAAGATTCCTGGAGACTGTTGGTGAGTTTTCAACATTACACATTGATCAAGATCCCGATTCTGAAATAGAGCCTCATGTCGATGTTTTTCGAAAATTTTTTTCTAACCATCACATTGTTCAGTTTCCCAACAATCACATCCCAAAGGGACTAGTTCCTTTAGAGAGATTATTTGACAGGAATGATGTGGCAGTGAAGGGTAAAGTTTCAAATGAGGATGTTGATGTGGCTGAGTGCGATATTGGCACAGAGGGGAATCCAAAATTCGTCAAGTTGTCGAGCAACTTGTCAAGGGAGCAGAGGGACGAGTATGTTGAGTTATTAAAGGAATTCGCTGATGTGTTTTCTTGGACCTATGAAGACCTCAGAACATATGACACTAGCGTTATCAAGCATAAGATTCCACTGAAGGAAGAGGCCAAACCATTTAGGAATAAATTAAGACAAATAAATCCTATGTTGTTGCCTATCATGGAGAAGGAGGTAAAGAAACTGCTAGATGCCCAAATCATTGTCCCTTTGAGATATTCTGAATGGGTAGCCAACCTGGTCCCAGTGAGAAAGAAAAATGGAGAAATCAGACTGTGTGTTGATTTCAGAAATATGGAGAGAATCTCTAAGAAGGACAATTACCCCTTGCCAAAGATGGAACACATATTGTAGAGGGTGACAGGTGCATCCAGGATTTCCATGATTGATGGATTTTCTAGCTACAATCAGATCTTTGTCCTACCTGAAGACAGAGAAAAGACAACCTTCACCACTCCTTGGGGCACATTCATGTATGCCAAAATGCCCTTTGGATTGATGAACGCAGGAGCAACCTTCCAACGAGCCATGGACATCGACTTCATTGGAGAAAGGGATAAATTTTTGGTCATCTATCTGGATGACATAACAGTCTTTTCCAGATTTGATAAAGAACACTGTTGTCATCTGAGGAAAGTCTTATTGAAATGAAAAAGGTTTGGTCTCTTCCTAAACCCCAAGAAATCATTGTTTGCCATGAAGGAGGGGAAATTACTGGGGCACATAGTATTAGCTGAGGGAGTCTGGATTGATCACAACAGGGTAGAAGCAATCCAAACCTTGTCACTCCCGAGGTCTAGGAAAGAGGTCCAATCTTTCTTGGGGAAATATAATTTTATGAGAAGGTTTGTTCCCAATTTTGCTGAATTGGTGAAGCACATCATAACCTTGATTATAAAGGGGAACAGAGTAAAATCGACTACCGAGCCCAGATAATCCTTCAACCAAATCAAAAAGGCATTGACTGAGGCACCTGTCCTGATAATACCTGATTATTCCAAGGATTTTCTGATTTTTTCCTATGCCTCATTTGATATAGTGGCAACTATTTTACTACAGAAGAATGATGCAGGGCTGGAGCAACCTATTTCTTTTTTCAGCAGAGCACTAAGAAATGCATAGATCAGATATGACATCATGGATAAACATGCCTATGCCTTGGTGAAAGCCCTCAAATCTTTTAGAGTCTATGTTTTGCATTCGAAGATCATCACATATTTTCCTTCAAATTATGTGAAGGACATTCTCATTTAGTCGAACATAGACGGGAGAAGGAGCAAGTGGATTGCCAAAATCCTTGAATTTGATCTGGAAATAAAACCCACCAAACTAGTTAAAGGCCAAGGTTTAGCCAAGCTATTGGCTGAATCTAACTACAAAGCTTTGGGGGTTAACTCCATCAACATTTTCTCAGAAGATCAACAAGCTGAGTTGTCTAATAGAATTTCTCTGGACAACCCTCCATTAGGAGAATGCGCCTGGTATAAAGACATTATATATTTTCTGCAAGAGTTAAGGCCCTCTAACAGTATGGGAAAAAGAAAGGAAAGAACTTTAAAGCTCAAAATAAATCAGATATTGCCTCATTGACCAGGTCTTATATTAGAAAGATCCTCTAGGATTGCTTCTGAGATGTTTAGACCCACAAGAAGCCTATAAAATTATGTTTGATTTTCATGGCAACCTATGTGGGGGACATCATTTCTAGAAAACCACGGCCTACAAAATTCTCAGGGCTGGGTACTATTGGCCTACTCTATTCACTAATGTCTGTGCAAAAATCAGGGCTTGCATCAAATGCCAGAAATTCTCTGGGAAGAAGCAACTCAAGTCTCTTCCACTTAAGCCTGTAGTAACTTCGGGGCCCTTTCAGCAGCGGGGCCCTTTCAGCAGCAGGGCCTAGATTTTATTGGGGATATTCACCCTCCTTCAAGTGGTTAACACAGGTGGATCTTAACCGCCACTGATTATTTTACCAAGTGGATAGAGGCTATCCCCACAAGGAACACTTCGCATAGGGTGATCATTGGTTTTCTGGAGGATATTATAGTAAGGTTTGGTTGCCCGACCAGAATCGTCATTGACAATGCTGCATCCTTTAAGGCTGAACCACTGATCAAGTTTTATGAGCAGTTCGGTATTGCATTGATCCACTCTAACCCCTACTACCCCCATGGCAATGGATTGCAGAATCCTCTAACAAAATCCTGATAAAGATCATCAAAAGACTGCTAGAGGATAAAAAGAAAGCATGGGATTCAAAGCTCAAATTTTCTCTATGGGCTGATAGAGTGACAACAAAGCGGTCCCTGGGCATCTCTCCTTTCCATCTTGTATATGGGATTGAAGCAATTTTTCCTTCTCAGCTTGCCTTGCCAATGGTGAAGTTCTTCCAAGACTGCCAGGAAGAGCCTAATGACATGATCAGGAGGATACATCAGCTGGTAGAGCTACAACAGACTAGAGAGCAGATGACAGACAAATCACATGACTATCAACGAAGGATCAAGGAGGATTTTGACAGGAAAGTAAGAAAAGAGGATTTCTAGCTGGGAGATCTAGTGCTCAAATGGGATGCACCCAGACCGGACAAGGGAAAGCATGGTAAATTCAAAGCCCTTTGGATCAGTCCCTTCAATATTTATGAGGTATTTCAAAATAATACTTACAGGTTGTAGAATTTGGAGGAAGATGAAGTTTTTGGTGGCCCTTTGTTGGCACAAGCGCAGACCCGAGGTTCACTCCAAGAGTGCACCAACAAGCCCAAGCTACTGGCCCTTTCGGTAGCACCTGCGAAGCATATGCAGTCTCACCCAAAGCAGCTATGAGGGGGTTGTAGGATAGAGATGTCTACAACCAGGGGAATATCAAGTGGATCTAGTAGAACAATGACACAATATGCACCTATCACTTATCAAGCTAGATCTATCCTACACAGTTATAGATCTGATCTAACACATCCATGCAAACAACAAGATAACAATAACAGAGCTCAAGCATCAATCACACTTACACAATGCAAGATATACGTGGTTCACCCTCTCTCTAGGGCTACGTCCACAGAACGGTGCTTATGATTTATTAAGGAAAAGAATATAGTTCTTGTCTGCACTCTCAGCTAGCAGATCTTCTTTTTTCTCTCTATTTCTCTCCCCTTTCCTATGCACCCAGCTGTAGGACTTGATCTTTGCACACAGCTGAAGATCTTACAATACTAGAAGTCTCTCTCTCTCAACACTTCTCTCTCTCAACACAGTAATATCTCACACAACAATAGAACTAGATCAACAACAATATCATACCAATACTCAATGACCAACCCGACCCAGGTCCTCTTGACCTTTATTTATACATTACAATCCCTCACCGACAACCTTAGGCCGAAACCTAGGTGCCAAAACCCTAGATACCAAAAACCTAGGTCAACTTGACCCGCTTTTCCTAGGCTTCGCCAGCCTGTCTTTCCTTCCTTTTCCTGTGGTGCTCCAAAGCATCCAACGATGGATTTTTCCACTTTCTGAGTTGTCCTTGATCCATATTTCTTGCTGATCTATCATCCTCGATTTCCTCATCCAACGACTTGCTTTTCCACACTTTGCCCCATCTTTTCTGCTCTTTTGCTCACTTCGACCTAGTGACAGTCACTGTGTCTCTCACGAAGCTCTCTTTTTACATTTTCTCCCTTGTTCTTCACTTCCTTTCATAACCAAGGGCCAACATGCCCCTAACACTCACCTGTGACTTGTCCTAAGGAACTTTTGGATCTGATCCCTCTGTTTTTCTCCGACTTTGGACTTCACAGTGCAACCTTTGCTTTCTGCTCTTGGCCTCCATCCCATCCTTGTGCAGACTATCTTTTTTGTGTCTGGTACCCAGTTTCAACTGCACCTGGTACCTAGACCCTTTTCCTCATGCTTTTACTTAGATATGTGAGGCAACTGGTTATCATAGTACAACTTCAGCCGAATCCCATTCAACAATCCTTCCTTCCACTCTCCGTTCAGTGTCTTCAGCTACCTGGCTCCTCCTTCGGTAACATAAGCGATCTCATATGGTCCAAGCCAATGTGTTCTGAACTTCCCAGGGTGTTTTAAAAACTTACTGTCATAAATCAGCACTAAGTCACCTTGCTTGAATGCCTTCCTCTTAATGTGCCTGTCATGGTAGGCCTTCTCTCATTCTTTCTGAACCTGCTGATGGAATCTTATAATGAATTTGTCTTCTTCCAGTTCAACCAGTTGTGCAAGCCTCTCACGAACAATGCCAGTATCATCCATGTCTATAAATGTAGCAATTCTCAAGCTTGGCACCAAGTATTCTATCGGAACAACAACTTCAAGACCATAAATCAACTTGAAGGGAGTTTGCATTGTTAATTTCTTGCAAGTGGTTATATAGGCCCATAGTATTGCAGGTACTCTTAAATCCCAGTCATCCCTATTTACACTGCAAATCTTCGTCAATGTTGTCTCCAAAATCTTGTTGAATGATGCAACTGTTCCATTTGCTTGTGGATGGTACGGTGTACTCTTCTGATGGTGGACTGCAAATTCTTCAGTCAGGGCTTCCACTGTCTTATTGATAAAGTCTGTACCTTGATCACTCATAAGGATCTTGGGGCATCCAAACTTGGTTATTATGTCATCGAATATAAAATGCGCAGCTATAGTTTCACTACAGTCCTTGATTGCTCTGGATTCGACCCATCTGGTTAAGTATTTTGTCGCAGTAATAATGTACCTTGCTCCTGTGTGCTTTCCTGGAGGGTTTATAGGTCCCACAAAGTCAATGGCCCACTTTTCAAATGCTGTAGGGTCATCTGTGGTGCTAATGGCATTTCATCTCTTCGGGATGGTTTTCCAACTCTCTGGCATACATCACATGCTCTGACATAATCTTTAGCATCTCTGTGTAAGGTAGGCCACCAAAGGCCAGCTCGCAGAACTGTTGTGCAGTTGCTTTCCCTTCATGAGCTTCTGCGAGGATCAGTGGGCGCTCTGTCTTCATAATTCATCTTCTTAGTATCTCATCAGGTCCCATCTTGTATAGATGACCAACAACCAGTGAAAAGTCTGCAGCGCGCACCACTAGCTGTTTCTTCTAGGGAATTGTATACTCGCTTCGAGCCATTCCCGTTGACAGGAATAGGACTATGTCTACGAGGTGGTCATCAATATTTCTAATGGCGAGTAGCTATGCATCTGGAAATGTATCCTCCAGACTGGTGGGTTCTTCACCATGTTCCAACCTCGACAGGTGGTCAGGGCCTTTGTTCATTCTTCCTGGCTTCACTATGATCTGAAAGTTGTATTCTTGAAACAACAAAATACATCTGCATGTTCGCCCCCCCAACACTGGCTTGTTGACTAAGTACTTCAACGCGGAGTGATATGTGAACATTTTAAAGTGTCCTCCCAACAAGTAGTGGCGGAATTTTTGCAGCGCATACACCATGGCTAGTCCTTCTCTCTCTGTAGTGGTGTAATTAATTTCAGCTGTAGATAGATTCCTGCTAGCAAAGGCTAACATATGGTCGATATCCCCTTCTCCAGGTTGTTCTAGTACTACTCCCAGTGAAATAGAAGACGCATCAACATGCACATGAAATTCTTTGTTCCAATCTAGAAAAACCAGAATGGGTGCTGCAACCATCTTTAATTTCAGGGTGTTGAAGCTCTGCTGGCATTCGTTTGTCCAACCAAACTGGCAGTCCTTCTTCAAAAAATTCTCCATTGGTGTTGTAATTTGGGCATAACCTTTAATGAATTTCCTGTAATAGCCAGTATGTCCTAGCGCAGTGCGCAATTGTTTGACTGAATTAGGAGGCGGTAAATCAACTATAATTGCAATTTTTGATGGATCAACCAACAATCCCTACTTGCATACAATATGACCTAATAGTACTCCAAATGGTGAGAAGAAGATGAACTTCTTCATATTTAAAGCAATTTGACACTGCCTGCATTTATCCAACATTAGCCTTAGACATTCAATATGGTTTTTCAACAAACTAAACACAGTCCAGTCATCAAAATATGCTTCTAAAAATTTATGCAAAAATTCTTTGAACGCTTCGACCACCACCCTAGAAAATATGGCTGGGGCATTCTTCAGTCCAAATGGAATTACTATATATTGGTAGGATCCCCATTCTATGAAAAACATGTTCTTGTGGCGGTCCTCCTTGGCAATCTAGATATGATGGTATCCTGAAAATCCATCTGTAAAAGAATATACCTCCTGGCCTCCCACGTTGTCTAATACTTCGTCAGTGAATGGTGTAGGGAAAGGGTCATGCATATATGAATCATTCAACTTCATGAGGTATATGCATATCCTTATTTCTCTTGTCTTCTTGTCTTGTACCACCATAGGACTGATCCACTCTGACTCTTCGACAGGTTCAATAATCCTTGCTTCTAGCATTCTGTCGAGCTCAATCTTTACTTTTTCCTTGTATTTTGGGTTCAATCTGTAGGGTCTTTGCTTGAATGGCTTCGCATATGGTTTCAAAGGTATTCTCATCTTACCCATAGGTCCTTTTATACCCTTCATATCAGTGAACTTAGTCAGAAACAAGTCCTGATATTCGTGCAACAACTCTGTAATCTTGTCAATGGTAGCAACATCCCAATAATCTCTTACATTGGCAAGCTTCGGTGTATCCTCTGTTCCAATATTGAATTTTTTTATCTTAATTGGCTAACCAATAAATGGTAGTTCAACTCCTGGTCCTTCCACATCCCTTTGGCTTTCTGTTGCAGTGATGTTTACCTTCTTGGTATCATCATCATCGTCAGCATTTATGTTATAACAACTCTGCAATTTTTGGAGAGGCACAGTCCATTTGTCCTCTTCTTGTTCCATGGGAAGGCTAGATGCCTCTTCGAATACCTTCTGTCTTACAATCTGTAATGCTTGGTCTACTGAAGGATATTCACTTTCAAATAAAAATGTGGTTATAAAATTCTGAATCATACCTTCCCAATCTGAAGTGATGAGGCACAACTCCGCTTGAAGGTACCAGTTGATAGGGGTCGTGGCCACCGTGTTAATGAATTTGTGCACCCATTATTCTCGAGGAATGTCACTCCAGGCCTCTTCGCAACTTTACACCTGGTCCTTTGGGAAGTTTTGACCTGTGTACCTTACTTGACATCCTTTTACTTGTGATGAGAACTGCACTGTCATCAAGGTTCAACATTGTGTCTAGTCTATGATGTTTCTTTTATGCGTTCCCCACCATCTTGTTGGTGTGGATTTTAGGGCCTCATCCATTACCAATAACCTCTGTTGTGTTGTTACACTTGTCTCGAAATGTGACAGGAAGGTTTCTAAAGGGTTCAAACCATAAAATGTAGGTAAATTACTCACTGTTGTGCCGATCCAGTGAACTTCTCTGGTTAATCTAGCACATCTTCTGGTAGATACTTCATACATCTGGTTCTGACAGTTCTCCAATGCTTCTTCTAAATTTGATAAACATGTGCTGTCACTTCTCCAACTCAGATTCCCATTGGCTGTAGGGTTGATGTAATCCTGTTGTTTGGCTGTCATTTTGTAGATATTTTCCAGTTCATATGCATCGTCTTCTTCCCTAATATGTTCCATGTATCGAGGACCCTCATCTGGATCTAAAGGTGCAATGACTTGAAGGCCATCTCTTTCAAATGTCATATGCCTCTTCTTTAGATCAACAACAATAGAATTGTTGAAGTCCCAATCGATTCCTAACAATGCAGGGTAAGGGCAGTTGTCATCAACAATTTCAATTACCTCAAAATCTGCAAAGGTTCTAACTCCATCGATGTCCATGAGGACATGTTCCAACCGTCCAAATGGGCTGACAACTTGTTGATTGGCCATGCGAAGCCTAATAGGGGAATATATCAACTTCGATTTTCCCATTAGTGCCCAGGTTTTCTTTGTCATGACATTGACCTCCGACCCTAAGTCGAGGATCACATAGTCTATATCATACTCTCCTATCTGAGCATTCAAGTGTAATTCTTTATTTGTCCTTCTCTTCTTACCAATTTGGCATACTTCCCTATTCAGTAAGGGGTCTATCTTTCCTAGCTCATACTACTTGACCAGATTTTGTAGTTCTTGTATAGCTTTCCCATCTTTAAGCAGTTCTATAAACATATATAAGAAACTGACAAGTTTACTTAACTCTTTTCCTTCTTTCGGTGAAGCCGACTGATCAAATGCCTAAGGCATTCCATATTCTATTATTTCTAGTTGTGTTTTTGAAGAATACCCTTGATCTACTTTGAATTCTTGCCTTGCTTCTTCAAAGATTTGCCTTTCTTTCTTTGCATCAAAATCTTGAGTCCTCTCCACAACTTTCCTAATACCCGAGTCTTCTGTGATCTTTCCTTGGGTCATTCTATCCTCTCCTGTAGAAGCGCCTCCTCAAATAATAACAATGACTCTAGGGTCTGATCCATGAGGTTCAACATATATTAGTTGTACTTGTGGGTTCTGCTGAGGTCCTCATCTTTCCTGAAGCTTAGCTAGCAACACAGGGGCAGTCCTCAATGACATGCTCGAAGGAGTTGCAATAACTTCAAGTGGTACAAGGGTTCTGACTGTCCCTTGCTAGATGTCCTGGCTACGCGCAGTTATAGCAAATTATTTTTCCTCAGCATCAGCCCATACCTCCTCCTTGTCCTCGTCCTCTGAATCCACCACGAGGATTGAAGTTTCCTCTCCCTGGAGAGTTATACTGTGCATTGTTTCCTTCCTGGTGTACTTTGCCTTGGATCTTGTCTATGTCTCTTGATCTTTCATGCATGAGATCATAAGCTCTACAATCTCTGTCATCATGCCCTATTGACTTACAGAATGTGCAATACAAGTTTGTGGGTATCTGAACGTATTTCTGCATGTAATAGCACTCACCAGGGCGATGTCGATTTTTGCACACTTCACACCAGGGTAATGTGACTTGCTTCAATGGGATTTTATCTCTAGAAGCCAGATATTCGTGAAAAAAGGGATAATGCTCCTTGTCATGGCATTCTGATACACCAGATTTCTTCCCTTTTGTCTTTTCCCTTGTCCTTTTTCATGTCCTCAACCTGCAAAGAAAAACTAGTTAACTGACTCATGATTTGGCTCATACCCGAGCTGGATTCTCTCATGGGGGCTGATTCAAGCTTCATGGCGATCTCTAATGCTTCTGCCTACGAAGAAATCTTCTGCTACATCAGGGGAACTTTGATATGTGGTAAAAGAGAAGCGATGAACCATTCTTTGTTCTTCTCGTTCTAGAACTTGAAGGCCAGTCAGCCTGTTAAGGTCTTGAATCTCTGGTCAAACTCCCAAACAGGTTTGGCTACCTTCTGCTTGATCTCCTTCAGCTCTGTAATACATTGTGACTCCGACTTAGGTTTCTTAAAATCTGCAATCAATGCATTCTTGATCTCATTCAGTGGCTTAGGCTGCGCAAGTCCTTGGACAAGTTTCATGTACCATCTCAATGCGCGATCCCTCAGTGTAGTGCTAAACTGGTTTCTTTTAACAGCTTCGTCGGTGATGTTTTTAGTGTTCCAGACGACCTCACATAGGAAACAATGCTGATCAGGATCTTCAAATCCATCTCCTCTAAAAATAGGGATCCTCATCGCATCTATCATGGAGTTGCCTAGGTTTCATGTCTGAGTAGATGCTGAACTGCTAGTAATAGTACTCTGCGGACTCTAGTGCTTCAGAATATTATGATTACTTAGCATTTCTGAAACAATAGGAGGATTGATATTACTTACTTCAGTGGTCTGTGCAGTTCCTGATGTTTCTGGCTCGTCCCAGTGAATTTCTTCAATGGCTTCTTCCTCTTCCCTAGTGGGTTCTGAGTGCTCTTCGTCTATTAGATCTGCCTCTTCTCCACTGTAGAAACCCTCTTCTCCGTAGTTCTTCTTAAATAGGTTCTCAAGGTGAACCCCTCTTAATACTTTTCCACTGCGCGTATGTCCGGATTCTGTGTCACTGTCGCTGTCTAAATTTCTGAACATTAGCCTTTTTAGATCCAGCCAGTCTACTGTATCTTCAATATGTGGTTTTCATGCAAGAGAATCTTGATTTTTAACTTCATAAAATGAAAAAATTTCCCTCTGGGTGCTTTGAAAAAGTATCTCTCAGCTTGGCTATATGATTCTACTCTATCAACAAAAAATTCGGTGATATACCCTCCAATGGTACTATCAAACGAGTGATCGACGGCTCGAGATACAACATTATCAACTCTCTTGACATTCTGGATCAACACCGACATCCAAAACATAGGAGGTCTAGATTTGATCTCGAACTGTGTATCAACTAACCTAGCCAACCACTCATGTAGCTCCTGATGGATTCCTCCAAAGAAGATCTCGTGAATGTCGGTGAAAATGTATCTTTGTAGCCAATCTTCAGTACTCAGCTTAGGGTTCTTATTTTGGGCTTTCGCGAAGTCCCTCTCTTGATCCTCTATCCACTTTTGAATCTTTGTCTTTGATGGGAACCACCTTGAAATTCCCTAAAAATATTCTTGTCCCAGCAACAGAACCATTTGTTGGCACAGGGGCAAACCCGAGGTTCACTCCAAGAGTGCACCAACAAGCCTAAGCTACTGGCCCTTTTAGCAACACCTATGAAGAAGATGAAGTCTCACCCAAGGCAACTATGAGGGGGTTGCAGGACAAAGATGTCTACAACCAGGGGAATATCAAGTGGATCTAGTAGAACAATGATACAATATGCACCTATCACTTATCAAGCTAGATCTATCCTGCACAGTTATAGATATGATCTAACACAGCATTGCAAACAACAAGATAACATCAACAGAGATCAAGCATCAATCACACTTACACAACGTAAGATATACAGGGTTCACCCTCTCTCTAGGGCTAGGTCCATAGAACTGTGCTTATGATTTATTAAGGTAAAGCATACAGTTCTTTTCTGCACTCTCAACTAGCAAATCTTCTTTCTTCTCTCTCTTTCTCTCCCCTTTCCTGTGCACCCAGCTGCAGGACTTGATCTTCGCACACAGCTGAAGATCTTACAATACTAGAAGGCTCTCTCTCTCATCACTTCTCTCTCTCAACACAATAATCTCTCACACAACAATAGAACCAGATCAACAACAATATCGTACCAATACTCAATGACCAACCCGACCCAGGTCCTCTTGACCTTTATTTATACATCAAAATCCCTCACTGACAACCTTAGGCTGAAACCTAGGTGTCAAAACCCTAGATACCAAAATCCCAGGTGTCTAAAACCCTAGGTCAACTTGACCCTCTTTTCTCAGGCTTCACCAGCCTGTCTTTCCTTCCTTTTCACGTGGTGCTCCAAAGCATCCAACGGTCGATTTCTCCGCTTTCTAAGTCATCCTTGATCCATCTTCCTTGCTAATATGTCATCCTCGATTTCCTTATCCAGCGACTTGATTTTCCGCACTTCACTCCATCTTTTCTGCTCTTTTGCTCACTTCGACCCAGTGACAGTCACTGTGTCTCCCACGAAGCTTGCTTTTTACCTTTTCTCCCTTGTTCTTCGCTTCCTTTCATAACCAAGGGCCAACACCCTTTAAATGGGCACTTCCTGATTTTTTTTTTTGTTTAAAGCCACAATCGGTGTCCCACCATTATAAATACCATCTCTGTTTTATGTTTATTGTGTTTTTAATAGGAGACTCCATAACCCAAAGCAAAGACACTGAAGATGCACATTCTTGGCAGCTCACAGGGAGCATGCCATCCCCTGTGGAGCCAAATGTTATCACATAAACTTGTCAAAGCCTTAGGATTTTGTGGTTTCTACCTAAGTCTGCAAATTTTTCCTGTCTCTTTTCCTTTTACAGACCCAATCGTAAGTTTTTCCTCTTGACTTGTAGTTTTCTTCTGCTTGCCCTCATCCGTTTGATCGACCTGTTTTCCCTTATCGACTTTTCTAAGAAGTGTTGGCCCTAAGCCTTTCTACTTTCCCTAAATTTGACCACTTCTCTCTTTACCTCTGTCACTGAATCCTTTTTTTTCCCGAGCCCTCAACCAATCATTCATGTAAACTACACAGGCCATAGTCGTAAGCACCAAGAGCAACACTTGAAGCAGTCTGATATAAACTCAAATCAAGCAAGAGAGAAAGATCAACTTTCAATGATGGAGATCCATCGAGTAGATTGGATCGATGACCATCAGGTGATTGGGGTCATAGAGTTACATGAAGTATAGGATCAAAGGGCAGAGTCACGAGGACTCGCGAAATGTGAAGTCGTGAAATAATCTAGGTCGTCCATTCCAGCAGGATGCATGGCGCTAGATCCAAGCCGCAGAGAAAGTCTTTTTGGGAAGGCTGACATGAGAAGTGTCGATATCTAAAGTCCTAAAATGTCGATATGATCTAGGTCGTCCAATGCAAAGAGACGTGTGTCACCCAATCTGAGGGGGTTGCGATTTCGTGACCTAGAAGTTTGAGTAGGGAGTGCAACGTGACTTTGTGAAACACGAAATCGTGATGCGCCCAAATGTCGGGTCCATGGTCACAGCCCACGGTCATATGGAAGCTAGGCCACAAAGAAAGGGAAAGCTTCCATCAAGCATTGGACGAATGATACTATTCAAGGAAATGATCATGGCCGTCAAGTTCAAACAAATTCTGACCATCGATCTAGAGGGGTCATTTCACAGGATCGAGCATCGAGATATTTGAAATCAAGGGGATTGAAAACTCTCGAAATATGAAATCCAAAAATTTCATATGGGATAAGTGCAAGGTTAGGGCCTGCGGTCACGTGGGGTGACGGAAGGAGCTGCGTAAAGGATTGAGGCACTCGAGTTGGTCACAGAGAAAGATCTACGTGGCCTCGAGGCACCAGAATTGACTTGAAGGAGTCGTGAGCTCACCTGGAACATTCATGGGTGTCAGGCCTCATCCTGATCCCAATGAAAGTAGTTAATGAAAATGGGGAGGGTGGTTGAAACCTCATTTCACCACAAAATGGAAAGCATGGAAAATCTGGTCGTGGAGGGAAAACTGTCAACCAAAATTTCCCCTGTGATGGATTTTCTTGTGAAGCCCATACTGATTTGATCTTGCGTCTGACAGAAGAATGCAAGTGCAATCTGACAGAAGAATGCAAGTGCAATATGACAGAGGAAGATGCAGACACCAAGCCTTGAATGCAATGACTAGAGCGCACTTCTGAAGGGAGCAAGTTGCTTTGAGTATAAATACTCAGTTTTGATATTTTGTTAGGGTTGATGGTTGAGCTAAGCTCCCGTATTGTAAAATTTTAATGAACACTCTGGTTCTTTGGTTATTTATATGCATTTGAGACTTCTTGTTTAATGTAAGTCAGTTTCCTTTCATCTCTTTGTAATAGCTGTGTTAGAACACTCGGGCATGGATGATCCAGTCGAGGGTAGTTATGTTTTTTTGATGTAGGTTTGATCACAGTGACATTGTGACCTGTTTTAATCAGTTTCTTGTGTTCTCTTTTCTCTCTGATACTGAGAGCTCGGTCATGGATGATCCAGTCGAGTTGTTGTGATTGTATTGTAATGTATGTTTGATTGCAGTACTGTTATAGCATTTTCAGTTTCCTGAACTCGTGAATTCAAGAGGATCTTGTATTTGAAGCTTTTCCTCCTTAGGCTGTTGGAAGACTAGATGTCCGTAGTAGACCTCTTCACTCTCCTCAACTTCTTCCCCCTACTCACCACTATACCAAACTAACTGACTGAAGTTAGCCCAAGACCTCACCTTCGTGTGCTTTCCAACCCAGTTTCCTGAGTTAGAACGATATCATCCTGAGTCTGTGTCCATTAGACCACATTTAAATTTATTTATTGTGACATACAAACTGATGGGTATTGGGCTTACCACTGCCGCAATCCAGGGTGAATTTCGGTGCTAACACATAGCATCAGAGTAGATCTAACATTCATTAATATATAAATCACTAAGCATCAATGGATCTACCTATCATGCATCTAGATTAAGCAAATAAATACATAAACACCATAAATAACATTGCACAAAGCATAATAACATAGGATATACATGGTTCACGCAAGCGTGGGGCTACATCCACCAACTCTTCTCTTCTTTATTAGTCTCTTCAATATTCTTACATGCAACAAGCCATAGATCCAACTCCGCAAAGGATAGGAGATCCATGTGCACCTCACCGGATCCTCCTTCCCCAAGTTAGATCAAAGCAGAAAAGCCTTACACAGTCTCTCTGCACCAATCACTTACAACAACGCTTTCACTTAGCTCTGCAAGCCTCAACACGTTCGTGCACAAAGCTAACTACTCATGCACTAAGCCACACTTCATCTCTTTCTTACATTACTTAGCTACTTATTTATACATTACAAAAGGGGCATAAACATGGGTAAGACCCATGGGCTGACATCCCATACCCGTTACATAAACCCTAAAAGCCCAAAAATCCTGCAAAATGGGCGAGATCTCGCGATCTCCGCTTTGCCTGGGCGCTCCATCTTCGACCAGCCTATCGAAGTCCCAAAAATGGTCAAGCACGACCAAGGTTCTCTCAAAAATTTGTCGAGGGCCAACATTAATGTCCCCATTTTTGGACATTATTATGTTACATAGTATTATGCTTACCAAAGTAGCCAAATGGGGGTGACAACGTGTTCAGGATATATTGAGGGGTTTTCTTGGGCTAAACTTGCATCGTTCATCATATTTCATCTTCAGGATCCATTCTGCACAACTTGGCTTTGGTTCCATTGCATTCCGACGATTTCTGTAATTTTGAGTTATTATGGGTCATATTTTAATTAATTTCACTAAGAAGGTCATTTTTGGCATAATACTTGGAGAAACCTCTTAGTGTAATAGCTCATTAGAATCGGGAGGAAGAACACTATAGTATTAGATGATAAGAAGTGACTTTCAGTGGCTGGAGAAGCCATAGGGACGAATAAATCACTTTTTAGAGGCAAAAAGGCCAATGAATTAATAAAGTGATTTAATTAAAGAATAATAAAAATAAAGTAAAAGTCACTTGGAGGGAAAAGGTGAATAGGGGGGATAAAAGAGAGATAGGGGCCTTTATTATCTCATTATGTTGATTATCATTTTGATGTTTGGATTCTTTCTAGAGAGCCCATGATACTTGGGGGTTTTGAGGGTTTTGACTGAACAAACCCTAGAGATTAGCTCGGTGGTGAAATATCCCACCTTTCCTGATCCAATCTTGGAAAAGGAGGTGAAATATTCCTCCTTCACCATTCTACATAATTTACTATTTTTTGGCGTTACTTCACACACACCTAGGATTTCTTTTTCCTAAGGTTTTTCCTATGTTTTTTAGTCATTATTTAGTCTCCTATATTTTAGGAAGAATATTCCTCTAGGGAGAATATTCTCTTCAGTTTGATCAATTGAGTGGAGTCTAGATGCTACATTGGGATTATCACCATGAAAAATTGGGATCATCACCAACTAATGCACATTTTCCTTGGGATCATCACCAGACTAGCACATTACCCATGATTCCCTGATCTCCTCCTCACTTCACTCTGTTTTAGTTAGTTAACTAAAGACTGATAAACTAGTTAACTTAGTTAGGTGGCAGTTCACTCCCGTAACTACCCAAGAGACTAGACTAGGTGGCAGTTTACTCACGTAATTGCTGGTGTGTGTCCATATCACTCTAGACCACCACTATGGTGCATTGTCTTATCCTTCACTGCACATTGATTGAGTTATATAGAGTAGACCATGTGTAAATTATCATTCATTCATTTGTTTAATGATAATTCTTCCATTCTTTCTCTCTTGCTTTTGTTTTCTTCTATTTTCTCTGCAACCGTGTATGTCAATTTCTGGCTAGATCGATTATGTGTAGGTTCAACACATTTACATGGTATCAGAGTTGATGTACTTCCAGGGAAAAGACACACCAAATTATTTTTGCAGGTACCGAAGATTGAAGACAACGGAAAAATGGAATTTCCAAAAGAATTCATTCTTACACCTTACAACTTCTTTGCATGGAAGGATAAGATGATAATGCATATTCAAAGCATAGGATTGTACAGCTTAACCATGAACACAAAGGCATAACCAATATCAGCCTTAGAAAAATACAAGTATCTAAATCGAACGGATGAAGCGTTCGAAACAATATGCAGTCTCAATTTTCCTGAACTTCTCTTTCACATATCCTCCTGTAAAACCCCAATGAATCCTGGACCACCATGGAATGGATTTTTGGAAAATAGGATGAGATGAGGGGACACATGCTCGAGGTGGAATTGCTCACATTGGATCCAAAAAGCTTCGACAATCTCCAATTTTTTTTTACCAAATATAAGGATTTTTTGTCGCAACTCAAGGCTTGCGGGGTTGATAAATCTAAGGAGGAGAAACAAATGGTTCTCACCATTCTCTCCAAACTTGGTCTAGAATACTCAATTTTTGTATCCACATTTCATTCAGTTAGATTCACATATGTATATACGTGGAATATTCCCTCTCTTGAGGACTTTATCGAGTCTTTGACACAAGAGTAGAGCAAGCTCATCAACATGGGAAAAGTCAAAGACCCAAAGGCGCATGCACTTAATGTGAAATATGGAAGCGGTAATCAATATCATAAATCTAAAGATGAAGACAAAAGGAAAGCACATGAAAATCCGAAGAAGGAAGGATACTCAAAACCCTTCAACGATGCCTACAAATCCAAAGGTGGAAAGGGAAGAAAAGGGGAGAAATGCTCTTACTGCCATAAAGGATTCCATCCAGAATCCACATGTATGCAGAAAAACATATATCTAATGACCCAAATAATTCATCAAAACAACCTTGGAGATCACATCCCCGAGGGTGCCAAGAAGAAGAAGAAGCCAGAAGATCAAAATCCCAAGAAAGAAAATTCTAGCCATGCTTTGATTTCCATCAACTCCTCTCCTAATGCTTGGATCGTAGATTCAGGAGAATCACACCAAATGGATGCCACCAAAGTGGTTTATTCTTCATTGGATGCATGCAAAGGTCCTCTATTATGATGGGGGACAAATCTCCAGTCGAGGTCACCGACAAAGGAATGATTGAACTCACAAATGGAAGCTTCGAGAATGTGTTGCACATTTCCAAACTTTCCATCAATCTTCTCTCCATGCATTAGATGACTAAATACAACACCAGAAAGAGAGTCATATTGACATCTGATGTAATGGATATCTATGACATGAAAACCAATTCCAGGGTTGCTACCGATGAGGTAAATCATCAATCTAGACTCTACACATTTTCTGAATTTATTAAACCAGATTTTGCATCACTGCTTACCCATGTTGATGAAAGTAGTAGGATATGGCATGAAAGGTTCAAGAATTTAAATTTCAGATATATGCAACAAATTAGCAAGCAAGGAATGGTTGCTTGTCTACCCGACATCCACTTCTCCAAAGGAATTTGGGAGGGATGTGTTATTGGAAAACACCCTCAAGTGAAATTCGACAAAGGAAAGGCTCAAAGAGATTCCTCTCCTTTAGATCTGATCCATAGTGACCTCATGGGCCCTTTTCCACATCCATTAATCAACAAAGCAATGTACATGCTCATTTTTTTTAATTATTTCTCATGCTTCACATGGATTTTCTTTCTCAGTAAAAAATCAGAGGTCTTTGAACACCTCAAAGATTTCAAAGCCCTTGTTGAGATAGAGTCAGGAAAGAAAAGCAAAATCCTCTGAACTAATAATGGGGGAGAGTATGTTAACCATGAGATCCAAAATCGTTGTCATGAGGCAAGGATTGAATTGCAGCACATGGTTCCCTATACTCCACAAAAAAATGGAGTTGTTGAGTGGAAAAATAGATCTCTAAAAGAGACGACATCTTGCATGCTACATGCAAAGTCACTTCCATAGAGATTATGGGCCGAAGAACTTAATTGTGCAACCTACATCCAAAACAAATATTCCCATAGATCTATCAAGGATAAGACCCCTTATGAGGCTTGGAGCGACCTCAAACCAAAAGTGACCCACTTTCATATTTTTGGTTCACATTCATGGGCCCAGATTCCCTCTGAAAAGAGGAAGGAACTTTATCCACAGAGCATAGAGTGTATCTTTGTTGGATACCTCGACGGTGTGAAGGGATACATACTTATTGATATTTCGTCAGACCGGCTCATCATTGAGTGAAGTTTCCAATTCGAGGAAAGTGTCTTGCATGTACCTCACAACCGCATGCATACACCTTTGTTCGTCCACCTGTCAAAGATGATGAGAATGCACATGCCGACTTTTCTTTAGATGAGAGTTCCGATTCAAAGGATTCAAATGATCCATATATGGATTCAGTATAGTCAGATGCAGAGTCAGTGCATGCAATGTATATGTAGAGCTAGAGCTGAGGCCCAAGTGGGCTCAGACTACTCTTTAGGATGTAGGGGATCTTGTTGGTGATCAGGCTGATTCCAGGAGGACTCGATCTTATTTTGAGGATCCTCCTCTTGCACTCACTTCCACTGAACCATTGCCACCCAGGAATATTTTCTTGGTTCAATCTTCAGATCCATAGTCTTATGAAAAGGCTACTGGAAATCCCTTTTGGGAATCTACCATGCAAAAGGAGTACAACTCCCTCCTCGAGAACCAGACTTGGGATTTGGTTCCCCTTCCTTCAGGAAGGAAACTTGTAAGGTTCATCTGGGTCTACAAGACCAAGAGCATAACGGATGGACAGATAACAGATACAAATCTGGGCTAGTTGCCAAAGGATATCAACAGGTGCATGGCATTGACTATCATGAGACCTTCACTCCAGTAGCGAAGATGGATTCCATACATTTGGCACTTTCCATTGCAACAACCAAGGGATGGGAAGTCCATCAGATGGATGTGAAGAATTAATTTCTTTACAAAGATCTCTCCGAAGATATCTATATGGAGCAGCCCCATGGATTTATGCATGATTCATCTTTGGTCTGTCGACTGAAGAAATCTCTTTATGGCCTCAAGCAGGCTTCGAGAGCATGGTATGCTAATATGGACTCCTACCTACTATCATAGAACTTTGTACGTTGTAAATCAGACTCAAATGTTTACATGCTCATGATGACTCATTCACTTCTACTCCTAGTTCTGTATGTTAATGATTTGTTGATCATCGGTTTCTCGACTTCAGTGATCACTGCAGTCAAGAGGATTCTGCATGAAAGGTTCTTGATGATGGACATGGTTCCGCTACATTTCCTCCTTGGAATTGATATCAATTAGGATGCATTAGGCATCAAACTGTCTCAGGCCAAGTATGCACAAGATCTCCTTGAGAGATTTCACATGACAGACTACAAGTCTACCCTAACTCCTTTCCTATTAGGAGTCAGACTTGAGGATGGCAGGGACACTCCACTGGTTGACAACACACTGTACAAACAACTAGTGGGGAGCTTGATGTATCTCACACACTATATACCATACCTCTCCTATGCAGTTGGCACAATCTCCAGGTTCATACAGGAGCCGCATGAGCTACATTGGAAGGCTGCAAATCATATCCTTTGATACGTACATGTCACGATCACCTTTGGGATTCACTATTCAGCAAACTCTACATTGGACCTCATCGGGTTCACTGATTCTTACTGGGATGGAGATAGCATTGATCAAAAGTCCACATCAGGTTACTCACTCAGTCTTGGTTCTGGGCCTATCTATTGGTTGAGCAAGAAGCAGGCTGCTATTGCTCTATATTCAATCGAGGCAGAGTATAGAGGGGTAGTTAAAATAACCATTCAGGCTATGTGGCTACAACAGTTTCTCACTATGTTGGGAATTCAGTTTCATCGACCGATCGTCATCTGGTGTGACAACCAAAGCACTCTGAAGTTTTGTAGAGATCCATTTCAGAGTTAGCAGATGAAGCACATCGAGATACACATGCACTACATCTGTGATTTTGTACACGAGGGGATCATCGACCTGCAGTTCTTTCCTTTAGTAGAACATACTGCAGACATATTCACCAAGACCTTCATTGAGAAAAAGTTCCATCCTCTTGGAGTCGTCTTGGAATCAAGGATACAATTTCCTAGAAACTGTTAGTTCTTCTTTTTACATACATCGTACTTGAGGGGGGGGGGGGGTTCCCCTGAGGTTTTCCCTATTTCCTCTCTTTATTTCAGTGTATCTTTTGTATTTGGGTACCTAACATGGCCTCGTTGCTAGGACCCATTCTTTATTTTCACCATAGTAATGTTCAGGGGGGGTGTTGGAGTTACTTCTCACACACCTAGGATTTATTTTTCCTATGTTTATTAGTCATTATTCAATCTCCTATATTTTAGGAAGAATATTCCTCTAGGGAGAATATTCTCTTCATTTTTCACTTCAGTTTGATCAGTTGACTGGAGTCTAGATGCTACAATGGGATTATCACCATGCAACATTGGGATCATCACCAACTAATGTGAATTTTCCTTTGGATCATCACCATACTAACGCATTACCCATGAATCCCTAATATCCTCCTCACTTCACTTGGTTTTAGTCAGTTAACTGAAGACTGATAGACTAGTTAACTCCGCTATGTGGCAGTTCACTCCCGTAACTGCCCAAGAGACTAGAATAGGTGGCAGTTTACACCTGTAACTGCTGGTGTGTGTACATATCACTCTAGAAAACCACTATGGTGCATTGGATTCTCCTCCAATGCACATTGGTTGAGTTATACACAATATATCATGTGTAAATTATCATTCATTCATTCAGTTAATGAGAATTCTTCCATTCTTTCTCTCCTGCTTCTCTTTTCTTCTCTTTTCTCTGCAACTGTGTATGTCAATTCCCATATATATCTATTCTGTGCAAGTTCAACACATTTACACTATTCAGTTATAGGAGAAGTGGAGGAATCATGACATAATTTTGGAGTGTTTCTGCAAAGATAGGGCACACTGTTCTTGAGAGAGGAGTTTGTGGAGGGTTGTAGACAATGGATTTGAGATATATCTTACTTTAGAGTTGCTAGCTATCACCAGAGATCCTTTTTTCTTTAGTTATTGAGTTATTTCTTCATCCCATTCGCTCTACCATTCAGGAGGACGATTTTTCTCTTAAGGATGGTGGACTGTCCTTTGGGTATCTTGTGTTCTGGAGGGGAATACCTTTCCTATTAACCTGGATATTTGGCATAGGGGTTTCCTAATCCTGATCTACCTTTTGGAAGTTGGTTTCAGTGAATTAGAAACCATATCCTTGGAGGTCAAATTATTGTCTTGCTTCAACCAGTGAGGGCACATCTGTTCTTAGAGACATTGTTGTTTGGAGGTCTTACAATTGAGATATTGCTCAAAGACTACTCATATCTTCTTGCCATCACCAGATCTATATTCTCATAGAGTTTTTCAAAGGTTTGAGGCCATCATAGAGAAGGCCTTATTTTCCTGGGTCTATTCCATCCCGGAAGTGTGCATTGTGAGAGATAGGGCATCACCTACAACAGAGGGTAACAATTGGAATTCAATGTTACTTGGTATTCAACTTGGAGAGGCTTTTGGAAGCCTTGATATGCATATCTATATTGTATCTTGGAGGCATCATCAACCACACACTCTATTCTATTATATGTATTCCAGATCTGATCCATTTTGTATGAGGTCAACTATTATTATAAATAAATCCAGATCTGATGTATTTGTGGCTATTTATTGTGTTACTTGTATCACATCTTGTTTATTATATGTCATTTCTATGTCTGCATCCTTTACTTTCTGCAAACACACAATCAAACCATGATATTTAACCCTAGCAAAACTTAAGAAGACAAATCTGCAAAGTGTTTGACGAAACACCACAATAAGAAAACACATAAAAACCTCAATGTTCCAGGCAAATTTGGTTGGGAACATTACAATTGTCGACAAGGCTACTACCACCTATCTCTTACTCATCCAAATGATTGCTCCAATGAACATTATAAGCACATATCTATTTGTCTAGCTTCTTTGATCAACATCTCCAACCCAGTTGACGTTGAAAAAACCATGTACATTCACTTCCATGTTAGTTTCAAGTTTCCCTTAGTGACAGACTGCATACTCTATTGTGCCACAAAAGTACCTGAACACTCTCTTGACAACAATCCAGTGTTCTTTCCCAAGTGTCAACATGTACTTTCTCAATACTCCCACTACATGGGAAATATATAGTTAAGTGTAGACCATTGCATACATTAGACTACCAACAACACTAGCATAGGGAGCATGTGACATGTCCTCCATTTATTCCTGTGTCTTTGGACACTATTTAACAATTAGTCTTACTCCTATAGGAATAGGTACCTTGACCAGTTTTCACTCCTCGATGTTGAAACATTTTAAGATTGTTCCAATGTACTTCCTCTAATTTAATTAAAGTTTTCTAACTTCTGAGTCTCTCTTAATCTCCATTCCCATAATGAAGTTAGCAGCACCAAGATCCTTCTTGTCGAACTTGGAGGATAAATGTATCTTTGTAAGTTTTAAACCTGTGAAGTAAAGAAATGCATACATATTTTAAGAAAAATAGAAATTGATCAATGGCTCACAAATATAAAACACAAAGATTTATGCTGGAAACCCTTAACCGGGAGAAAACCAACCTTCCTTGGTGTCACACCTCTCAACTCTTCATTTTGTTAATTTCACCATTCACAATACAATTTATACACAATATTTTAGGTATTTTGCAGCTACCAAAACCCTAATCCCTTAATGTGGGATTAATTTAGAAAACCGTTAAAAATGATAAAAAAATGTTAAAATAGAAAAACCGCCCAAAAACAAATTTGGGGTGCTTCTCCACGTAACCAACGAGGGGAAATATCCCCCCCCCCCCAAGAGTCCCCTAGGAAAGCACCCGACATAGTACACGGCCACAAAGAGCGACAAGTGATGGGATCATCAAATGCAGTTGTCAAATATGATGTGCCCCCCCACACACATGCAAATAATATAACACCTACCCAACATTATCCCACTTGTTGTTTTCTTTTCATATAGGGGGTTACATGATTACATAGTCAACAATCCAAGGAAGTAATGCCCATTATTTCTCTACACAAGGAGAACTTCTCAAAGCTCACCGAATTTGTCAATGAATTTGCAACATTCTTCAAAGTCTCAACCTTCTCCAACAACACCTTCTTGTCTTCCACCATTTCTCTTAGAAAGAGATGCTGAACATCAATATGCTTTGTCTTTGACTGATAAGTTTGTTTCTTTTCCGGGAATATTGCACTATGACTGTCACAATCTAACCTTACAACTTGTTGTACCAACCCAATACCTGAACACAATCTCTATAACCATATTGCTTCCTTGCATGCATGAGTGACTGTCATATTCAAATTTTGTAGTTGAAAGTGTCATTACAACATGTCTTTTGCTTATCCAATTGATTGCTACTCCAAATAGGTTAAACACATACCCACATGTAGATCTTCTGCGATCCATTTCTTCAACCCAGTCTGCATCAACAAACCCATGTATGTCCAACACTCTGTTCAATCCTAGTATTCCTTGGTAGCACAATCCATATCTAGAAGTGCCACACAAATACTTGAAAACCCTCTTTACTGTTGTCCAATGCTCCTTCCCTGGTTTTGACATATGCCTGCTCAAAACTCCCACTACATGTGCAATGTATGGTCTAGTACATACCGTTGCATACATCAAACTACCAACCTCATAGGCATATGAACATGGGACATGTCCTCTTCCTCTTCCCGTGTCTTGGGAAACTGATTTGTAGATAACTTTACACCTACATAAATAGGAACCTTGACTGGTTTACTTTCCTGCATATTAAACCTCTGCAATATTGTCTCAGCATATTTTCTCTGATTCAACCATAGTTTCATGTTTGCACTGTCTCTTTTAATCTCCATTCCCAGAATGAAGTTAGCAACACCTATATCCTTCATGTCAAATTTGGAGGATAATTGTGATTTCACCTCCTTGATAACATCCATGCTATTTCCTACCAACAACATGTGATCGACATACAAAACTACATAAATCAGGTGATTACCAACCTACTTGGAATATACACAGTGATAAACCCTACTTCTCACAAATCCCAGTCCAAGGATGTATGTGTCAAACGTTTGGTACCACATCCTAGGTGATTGCTTCATACCATATAGTAACTTATTTAGCTTGCAGACTAGCTCTTTCTTTCCCTTCACTGCAAATCCTTCTGGCTTCTTCATGTAGATTTCTTCTTTCAGATCCCCATGTAGGAATAGTTTCTTCACATCCATTTGTTCTATTTCAAAATCAAAAGTAGCATCAATAGATAAAACAAATCTAATAGAAGTTAACTTGGTAATAGGAGAAAAAATTTCACCAAAGTCAATTCCCTCTACCCGGGAATAACCTTTTGCTACTAACTGAGCTTTTTATTTATCCACTTTTCCTTCTACATTCAACTTCTTCTTAAATACCCATTTGCTGCTAATGGCCTTTCTTCCAGTTGGAAACTCAACTAGATCCCATTCCTCATTCTTATCCAAGGAATCCATATCTTCAACCATGGCCTTCTTCTAGAGATTACTATCCTCTGAATTCACTACTTCCCTGACAGTTCTGGGATCATCATCAATAATAGATAAAGAAAAATTAGCACAAAAATTAGGTGGAATATACCTTTATGGTTTCCTTCTTTCCCTCATTAATCTCCTCAACACTGGAGTATGAGGTTCTTCTTTTTCTGATTCAATTTTTTTCATTGGTTTAGATTTTGCATCATCCAACTCAAACTCTATTTTCTCAGATTCTTCTTGCCTTGATAGGAATTTCTTGTTTGGGAACATCTTTAACCTATCTAAAAACAACATCCCGACTATAAACAATCTTCTTAGTTTATGGGTTCCAAATCTTATAACCTTTCATACCATCTTTATAATCAATAAAGATACACTTTTCAACTTTATTATCCAACTTACTCCTATTCTCCTTTGGAACATGTACATAAGCATCACAACCAAACACTCTGAAATGTTCAAGAGAGGGTTTCTTACAAGCCCATACCTCATGGGGATTTTTTTCCACCAACATTGATGAGGGTGATCTATTACTAAGTAACATGCAATACCCACTGCCTCTGCCCAAAAATCATTTCCTAACCTGACACCACTGAGCATGCTCCTTTATTTTTCCATCAACGTCCTATTCATCCTTTTTGCAACCCCATTATGTTGAGGTGTGTATGGAGTAGTCTTCTTCCTTTATATACTGCACTTCTTACAAAACTCTTCGAATTAATTCCCACATAATTATCCACCATTATTTGTCCCCAACACCTTTATTTTCTTCTCTGTCTAATTTTCTACCAAAGCCTTAAACTCTTTAATTTATCAAATACCTCAGATTTATTCCCGAGACAATAAATCTATGTGTTCCTTGAGAATCATCTATGAATGAAACATCATACATAGATTTACCTAGTGATGGAACAAACACATGTCCAAACACATAATTGTGTATCGACTCTAAGATCCCCTTTGCTCTTCTAGCATCAGATGGTAATCTTAATCGATTTTGTTTACCATATACACAATGTTCATAGAAATCAAAATCCAGGGTACAATTAGACATACCTTCAACCATACCTTTACCGTGTAGTGTTTGGAGTCCCTTTTCTCCAATATGTCCCAATCTTTGATGCCATAGCATGATATTATTTCTAGGGACATTATGGATCTTGTCTTCTTTATTTCTATGCTCAGGGACAATGTAATTGTTACACCCACTAGTATAAGTGCTTCCCAACAAATTCTATAGAGTTCCACATCGAACTCCTCTCATCAACACCATTGCTCCTCTGACCATATTGCAAGTTCCCTTTCCCAATAAAGTATCCACACCTGCATCATCCAACTTACTTACAAATATTAGGCTCTTGGCTAGATTTGGGATGTGAAGAACTCCAGGCATAGCTCTAATCCTTCCATATTTTAGAAACAACTTAACCCTTCCACGTCCCATGATTTTGGATGTCGATTCATCTCCCAGGAAGACATCACCACCATCATAATTTTCATATTCACTAGACCACTCCCTGTGAGCAGTCATATGAAATGATGCACCTAATTCGATCAACCATACATCAGAATTTTCATTTGTACCTGTAGATGCTAGGTAAACATCAACTCCTTCTTCTATGGAGGTTTTCTCCTCCGTGGAAGAGGAATCATCAGATCCCTTTGCTTTATCAACTTTCTTATACATGCAATCTTTCTTATAATGCCCAACTTTACCACATTTCCAACATTTCCTCAAAGATTTTCTTGGGGATTTAGATCTATGTTTAGATTTAGATCTCCCCCCTGAAGACTTACTTGTATCCCTATATTTCAGATGACCTCTTACAAATAAAACATCTTTTCTATGAATATTCATGCTTTTCCACCTCATATATTCCAATAATAAGGATGAAACCACATCCTCATACTTCAATGCAGATTGAATAGTACTACCAATTTCTACAACCATATTATCCCAAGAGTCTAGAAGAGAACATAACAAAGTAATATCTTCTTCTGCAAGTGTAATATTTGTCAGGAAATGGAGGTAACTTCCACACTAATCCTAGAAGAAGAGAAGAAGGATTTAATCAAGAATGCAAATGACACAAGAATCACACAATACATCGATATTTTACTTTGGAAAGCCTTAACTGGGAAAACCAACATTCCTTTGAGCATTCTTCTCTCTTGTTGTCTTATTCATTCATAATAAAAGGTTAGATGTCTAACCTTGGTCCAAACCTAATAAAAAATCGACATCATACCCTCTTGCACTGGAAAGAACAACCCTTTATCCGATTCGACTTACATATGCATGACCAACAACCTACACTTCTCATGCATTAACCTGCAAAAGAGCATTCTATGATTACCTTACAATAGCAGCCTTTACGACTTTACAACACACCTCTTTATAATATTTACAACAGGCAAAACCCTAAATATTGGCACCAAAAAACTGGTTACATATCCATGCATATCATTGGCTGCAAATCTCGCAAAACAAAAGATTTGGTTACAGTCGACTCCAAGTCAGGTTTACCATTCAGTCTCTAGTCCGTCATCTCATGCCCGCACTTCGACCTCTTTTCGGTTGACTTGCCATCGATATCTTCGAATTCGACTTTACCTGGTCGACTCCCTCGACCTTTGACTTGTTGTTGATATACCTCGACTTCGACCTGTTGTCGATCCACCTCAACTTCGACTTGATGTCGAAGATGTTGATCTACCTTGACTTTTACCGTTAGTCGATTCACCTCAACTATAATTTCAGTGCAAATAATATAACAAACCAACAATATTAACATATCCAAGTTGACTTACCATAATATTGAACTCATTTAGATGCTCTGTCACATAATCTCCATCTTCCATTCTAAGATGATACAACTTCTTTCGAAGGAACAACTTGTTTACCAGGGACTTTGACTGATACAAATTCCCCAACTTTTTGTTGAAAAGTCAACAAGAAATGTGTGTCTAATTTATTTTTCCCTTAAATAAATTGGACAATAAATATTAATCTATTATCCCATAATTACTTGAAAATAGTTAACTGAAATGGAAAATCAGATAGCTATAGGAAATTCGAGTTCAAAGGTTGACTGGTGGGACATGGAAGTCGAATTAGTTGTAACTAAGTGACATGAAGTTGTAACAGAGTTATAAGTGTAGTTATGTGAGTTGTAAACTAGTTTAACTCAGTTAATTGAGTTAAGCTCAATAGTACTAGTTGTAACTGAACTTACACTCGTGAGAGTTCAGTGAATTAATTATTAATTAATTCACAATCAGTGATCTCACATGCAACTAAAGATTTACCACTGTTAACTACATGCATATCAGATCCAGTGGAGACCCAGTTGAGATAATAGGTGAAAGGGACAGTTTGGATATCAATTGTGATTTGAGTGAAGTGCACTCATGCAATCACACACACAGTGGATGTGCCCATGAGCAATGTGCAACCTAGGCAAGAGGAATTCAAATCATTTGCAAGTTTTCCATTGCAGGGATTGCGCAGAGGAGGCAGACTGTCTGGAGGTAGAGAATTGGCACATGTATTTGCTGATTTTTGTATGACAGTGTGAGACGATTGTATTGTACTGAGAGCTCTTGGATTAGAGTTTTGCATGAGTTTGTTTCATAATCCATGATATACATAATATATGATAGTGGGGTTTTTAGCTTTATGCTTTCTCGGTAAAACATTTGTGTTATGTGAGATTGATCTTTCTTCTTGATATTGCAATTGGCGATCATGTTTTAAATTCCACAAGAATATTTGTAGAAGTGATTCTATATTTAACAATGGCATATAATTGTTAGAACAGGAGAATCTAGGCAATACATAATTTTTATTGAAATTTCTACATGGTATTAGAGCGCAGAAGATTGCAGAAGCTGAGTTTGTGAATGGATAGAATTCTAATTTGCAAAAAGACTTTCTTGGTGCTACAGCTGATTCAAGATCGAAATGGCTTTCAATGGCTCAAGTTTAGAGTATGCACTCGAGGGCAGCTCAAACTACATTTCTTGGAAGGACAGGATGGAGGCAGTACTCGAAGATAATGGATTGAAGGAATTCATTGATAAAGATGTTCCTAAGCCAGATGATGCAGATGCTGCAAATCTTGATGCATGGAAAAAGAAAGTGGAAAAGGTGAGGAGGATTTTGTTGGAGGGAGTATGAGACCACATTGTCTCAAGCCTCGGTGGGAAAGCCACAACACATGCAATGTGGAAGGTTTTGACAGATCTATTCCAAAACAAAAACAACCATAGGAAATTGGCGCTCAAAGATAAACTCAGGAAGATCAAGATGGAGAAGGGTGACTCCATTCCAAAATATCTCACGAAGTTTTTCCAATGTCAGGATGAGCTGGGGAGTGTGGGAATAATAGTCGCTGATGATAATTTTGTGAGCTTGGCTCTCCTAAGACTTCCCAAGAGTTGGCACAGTTATAAAGACTCTGTCAATGGAAGGGAAAAATTGCCAGATTGGGAACAACTATGGTCAGATCTAGTGCAGGAGGAGTTTAGGTGGAACACCAGATATGGCTCTTCATCAAGGCATGATGATGAAGAGTGTTGGCAATGGAAGTCACTCCTGGATTGATATAAGGAGCAGAGCCCGACGCCCATCAGTTTTATGTCACAGTTGTTCATAGATGGGTGATCGAATGGCGGGAAACTCAAAACAATAGTGTTCCGACCCTGAAACTAGGCCAGGTATGCATGAACAAGTGAGGTCTTGCGTAAACTTCAGACAGTGAGTTGTAGTTGTTAACGACAAAAAATGCATTGTCATTTTTTGCAAGAATGATGCCTAATATTGTAACAAAAATTTTTCTAGATTTCCTAGATCCAAATCCAAATATGATTGCACCATTGGAAAGATTATGATCTGTAGATGTCGATCGACCATTTGAACGTGCGAATCGGACATTCCACGGTTGAGAAAATTGATTTTTCCCAAAGGCAGTTCTTTTTGAAAATTCCGACTTTCGGTGGTTAACTCACCCAGAAACTGTTCCAGGCAACCACCGAAAGCCTGTGTGTGACCAGAATTGATGAGTTTTTACACAGATCACGGATTTTTGATATGAAAAGATTTGGAACCTTTCCCAATGCATGTCTAATGAATTATCAGATCCAGTTCAACAGTTATTTTTGACATATGATGGAAAAAGGGGTTATTTCAAAGGTCTATGGTCAATTTATGTTGAACAGAAAGGCAGGATACTTTTCCACATCAGAAAACTCGAATTGGTTTCCATTTGAGAATTATCATCTAGCCTTGGAAGGCTGTTCTGCACTGCATCAACATTCAATAGAGGAAAATCAGGGATTGACCTCATTTGGAGGAAGTATCCCACTTATTTTGCAACAATTTTTGACTTACTATTTTTAGCATAGCAGATCCATGTT
>JZKD02S1954165.1:1222345-1251106 GCA_000966675.3 Picea glauca | reverse complement strand
CTTCAAAGGCGCTTATCGACGTTTCGAGGTTTGGGGTTTCGAGATGTGAGACGATGAGGGACTTTTACCCTTCGAATTCCCGAATGCCGATATGCCGACATGACTAGATCTTGCACCACACGTCACTGGATCGGACGACCCAGATTTAGTCTTGAAATATAGGTGCTTTCTTTGAAACTATATATCGATTAAATTGGTAGCCCCGATATCCCGATGACCATTGAGCTGCTTCATGGATAGATCTCGGCTGCCGGCAACAAAACCTTGCCCACTCGCTTGACTCGTAACCGGAGAAGAGATCCTTCCGCTGCTGCGCTTGGGTGTTTATCGTTCATCCTGCAGACCTGGGTCCCTTGTGCCTAGGACAAGAAATGTCGCTAACATTAGGCTCCATGGGGGATAGATTCGTCCCTGTGATGCTCTAAGAACTCATTCTACAGTTTCAACGCCTTGCTGTTGGGCTATGGAGTCAGGCTCAAAACATCCCGCTGCTGAAAATACAGGCCGAAAAACAAAAAAAACTAAATGTTCATGCTTACAGGAGCTTATTTATGTATAGTCCTAAGCTAATAAAACACTTTACATGGGCTAGGTGAAAGAAAACTTCCACCATAGCCATTCAAGCAGCTCCCTAGATAGAAGCTCCTTCCTTCTGTCGATGATCATCAGCGGATGGTGTAACCATGACAGCAGAACAGTTACACTCTTCAACTCCTCCTTACAGGCTGGAGTTGAGATGAAATAGGGCAGCTCCAAGGCATAGGGGAAATGCCACTCCAAGTACTCACTGACATGATCATAGAATGAGTGGAAAATTTTGGAAAATCGGCGATAGGTAGCCTCCTCTGCTACATAACTGTTCTCATGTGGCTGAATATCTCTGACAAGCATAGGTGAGTGGACAATTGTCGTAGGCTCACTGATCTTGGGTGGTGGCTACTCGTTGACTGGCTTTGGATAGAAAAACAAATGCGTGCTCAGTCGTTCCTCTAGTTCCTCCTCCTCTTTTCTGTGTACTTCCCCATCTTGTGAAATGGGAATAGTCTCCCGATCCTTCTCTTCAAACCCAAATGTAAGTACATCATGGGAAATGTCATGAAGGAAGAAAGAGAAATCCTCTTCCACAACAGCTTCTTCGTTTAAATCTGAGACAACAGGCTCATCGGGGGAAGATGCTAATGCATCCAAGAAATCTTCAATAATCTCTTCAAAAGTGCTACTTAGATCATCTGCCTCGGAGACTGGAAAATCCTCTTTGCTGTCTTCAGATTCCAATTTTGCACATTGGGGAGTGGGGAATATCGCCTGATCCACTAGTTCACTTAGGGAATCCTCTTCCCCCCTGGGATATTCATCGATTTCATAACCCACCTCAGATGTAGATGGATGGGGAGGAGAAAGGAATGATTCCTGATCTAGGTCGTTAGGATTATCCTCACAACCTATGTCAGAAATAACTTCATTTTGTACAGAGTTGTGGTATCCCTCACCACAGTTATGACAAATTAACTCGGAGGGATAAAACTCCTGACAATAGGCGATGAAAGCTGCATGAAACTCAGAGAGTGAAGAAATTCTAGCAGGGGGTAAAGAATGATACCATTTACATGCATCCCCTGCTAACGAGATCATGAAAATCTTAAGTAATACATCCTCATGATGTATCTCCCACTGACGCATGAGTTCATGAAACTCACTGAGGTGCTGAGCAGGGTTGTCCTCTCCACATTTTCCAAAAATGGGCAAATAATCACCCCATTCATTCAGAGAGGGGACAACATTAGGAAAACTAGGAATAGCAGAAAAATTAAAAGGAGCAAACCTGCGAGCAAGAATTTTCTCCATATCGAACCAGTGGAGTCACCAATTGATCCTTGAATCATGGAGTCACCAGGTGAAAGATGCGCAACTTCGAATGTGTCTAGTCCTTGTTCACCATCAAAGGCCAGATCCTAACATTGTTGTTTCCCCAGGAAGCTTCTCAGGATGAGAAAGCAGCTACTGGAACCTTCTTGAGAAAGCTCCTCTGGGTCAGCTTTCAGGTGTGTCAACAGTAGCCACAGCTGAAACAGTGATGTGGAAACCTTGGAGTCACCACAGTGGAGTCGCCAGGTGCACAGTAGCAATCTTGTAGGGCTCTGATGTCTGATGCACCTTCAAAATTAGAGGCTCAATGTCATTCTACCCAGGGAAAATTTTCAACTTCATCCCCGGCAGTGGTGCTAGAAATGTTGGCGACGGAAGTCACTCTTGGATTGCTATCAGGAGAAGATCCCAACGCCCATCAGTTTTATGTCACGGTTGTTCATAGATGGGTGATCGAATGGCAGGAAACTCAAAACAATAGCGTTCCGACTCTGAAACTAGGCTAGGTATGCATGAGCAAGTGAGGTCTTGCGTAAACTTCAGACAGTGAGCTGTAGTAAAGGGTGAACAGGCGGAAGACTTGTACAAGAGAAAAGTAGAGGTTCTTTATAAACAACAGGTTTCTAACAGACTGAGGAAGAAGATGTCCAAATGTGATATCATCTTACATTCAAACACAAAGCCAAAGAATGGAGCAGTGCAACAATAAATCTTTTATCATAACATAACCGCAATAACTAGTGCGACTCAGTCAATCACGAACTCTCTTAGCATGAGATGAAAATTAGATGGAGTAAGAAGAACTGTCTGTCATAAAACAAGAAATCTCATATATAGATGCATAAGCTGAAAGCTAGAATAGCTATTAAAACATTACAGTAGGGAGCTCTGCTCAACCATCTATCCTTTACAAAATGGCAAACATGCCTACATATAGTCAAAACAAAACAACAACAGCGGAAATGAGAAGCTACATTAAAAATTTGTGTCTGCATGTCTTCGGACAGTCTGCGCATGCAGACTCTGGATGATCGTGCACTTATGACAGATGCAATGGGACTCCTGACTGTCCTGTAGTGGTTTGATAGACACAATCTTCGTCAGGAAGGACTATCAGTCTGCTTGTACGCTTGGTCCTTTTCTGGCCTTCTATTTATGGAAGAAGACGACGTTCAACCACCTTTATGGTAACAATAACTGCTTCCTTGGGATTGGGAATGGCCTCGGTCAACTCTGCCCTTTGGGACATGGAAGACCCCTCGCGCTGCCACCTGGAACAGTTGGACAGTCTGATGGATAAGGCATGGAGGAACTGGCACGCTTGACGTGGAAGGGGAAAGGGAGGTGATGGCGTCAACACTGTGAGGGTGAGATGAGAGGTGAAGAAATTCCATTCAAAATCTGAGTCTAAAGGAAAGAAGCTGGATTTGTCCAAAGTGAAGTGTTTTCACTGTCAAGAACATGGGCATCTTGCTACTAACTATCCGCAGAAGAAGAAGAACAAGAAGGTTGTTGGAGTTGCAACTGGAGAGGTCCTTACCTTGCAATATGAACTTGACTTCTCCTTGATCACATGCATGGCTGCAAGTGCATTGGGATCGGTGTGGTATTTGGATAGTGACGCTTCCTTCCACATGACGGGAGATAAGGATTTTTTCAGTGACTTGGAGGAGAGAGATCTCAAAATGCATATAGAGATGGGTGAAGATGGATGATACTGTGCGACTGACATTGGTACCATTACCTTTCAAAGGGATTCAGGTAAACCATTTCAATTGAAATATGTTACACATGTTCCAGGCCTGAAGAAAAACCTGGTCTCAGTCGCAATGTTGGAGGATAGAGGCTATGACATTGTTTTCAGTGGTTGAAAATATTTTCTACGACATAAAACAATGGGTCAAGTCAAGAGGATGGGGATTCGAGTTAAGAATCTCTACATGCTAGAAGTAGATGGCTACGCTGCCATGATGGGAAAGGCAAAAAAAGTGGTGAGCTGGGATGAGGGTGAATTATGGCACAGGTGATTGGGCCATCTTCATCATGGAGCCTTGAAGATCATGCAACAAATATCTACTGGAATTCCAATGGGAACACTTGCTCAATTAGATCAGTGCAAGGGTTGCACCATGGGGAAGTATGTAAAGTCCAACTTTCATGAAAAGGAGAACCGTGCTTCGATGATCCTGGAAAGAATTCACACAGACGTGTGTGGACCATTATCGGTTGCTTCAACAACAAAACATAAGGATTATTTTATTTTTTTTGATGACTTTTCTCGTAAATGCTGGATCTTCTTCATGCAGAAGAAGGATCAAACATTCTCAAAGTTCTGTGAGTTTAAAGCATTGGTGGAGAAAAAGTCGGGGAAGCAAGTGAAGGCTTTGAGGAGTAATAATGGTGGAGAATACATCTCTAATGAATTCAAAGACTTCTGCAACAAAGAAGGAATTCAAAGAGAACTCATAGCGCCTCATAACCCACAACAAAATGGGGTCACGCAGAGGAAGAACAGAACGATCATGGGTGTAGCACGAGCGATGTTGCATGATCAGGATCTACCAATGCATTTGTGGGCGGAAGCATGCAAAACTATGGTTTATGTGCAAAATCGTTGTCCTCATAGAGTACTTGGCATGAGTACACCCGAAGAAGCTTTCACTGGTAAGAAACCTGATGTTTCTCATTTTAACATTTTTGGCTCATCTGTTTATGTGCATGTGACCAAGGATGCTAGGAAGAAGCTAGAACTGACTGCTGAAGTTGGGATATTTGTGGGGTACAGAAAAACACCCAATAATTATCATGTGTATTTTCCTAACAATAAGATGAATGTTATGCGACGGGATATAAAAGTCAATGAGGGGAAAGCCATGTGGTTGTCGCTTGAGAGGGAGCTAGACTTGCATGCAGAGAACGAACTGTTGGTTCCCAAAGATGAGTCTCAATATGTGGATCAGCCACATGAGGAGGTTCATGGAGTGGAGGAAGCCACTCACGCAAATCCAAACATTAGAACAGGTAGAAAGCATACCACAGAAGCTGATAGATTGAGACTAGATGCTGCACAGAATGTAGGAGCCCCTACTTCACAACGCAGACATAGACAGTCTCCTGATCGATTTACTGGATACATGGCTCTCATGAGAAAATGTATTGTGACTGAACCATGTTCCTTTTAGGAAGTAGTGCAGGATCACACTTGGGTTGATGCAATGGTGGAGGAGTATGACTCCATTGTCAAAAACAATGCTTGGGAAATTGTTCCAAGGCTGGTTGATAAATCAGTGGTAGGTTCAAGATGGATCTACAAGGGTAAGATTTTAATAATTGTTCTTTATGTTGATGATTTAATACTGACTGGTGATGAGCAACTGATACACTCATGCAAGGAGGACCTTGCAAAGGATTTCAAGATGAAGGATATGGGTCTCCTTCATTATTTCCTTGGATTGGAAATATGGCAGCGAGATGGTGAATTTTTTGTGTCTCAAGGAAAGTATGCAAGGGAGATACTGGGTAAGTTTCACATGGAGGGCTGCAAACCCATGGATACTCCTCTTCTAGGAAACTGGAGGAAAGAGGATGCTACTTCTAGAGAGTTAGTGGATGCTACTGTCTATCGACAGTTAGTGGGTTCGCCAATGTATCTAGTGAACATGAGATCGAACATTTTCTATGCGGTTAACCAACTGATTCAAGCAATGTTTAAGCCTACCAAGCTCTTTTGGAAGGCGGGCAAGCATGTCCTAAGATACATGAGGGGCACATCTGAGTATGGCTTATGGTACAAACAGACGAATGAGGTGAAGTTGCATGGCTTCACGGATGCATATTGGGCAGGCAACCCAACAGACAAAAAGAACACATCAGGGGGGATCTTTAGTATCGGATCTACAGTTGTTTCTTGGTACATCATGAAATAGAGATCAGTGGCACTCAGTTCAACAGAAGCGGAATACATGGCAGCGAGTCAAGCTGTATGTGAGGCTATCTAGATGAGAAATATCTTGGTTGGTTTGTTTGGTTCTCATTTAGATCTGACAATGATTCATTGTGATAATCAAAGTTTCATTAAACTCTCGATTAATCCTATTTTTCATGATAGATCTAAGCATATAGATATCCGGTACCATCATCTCATAGATTGTTTGCAGCGGAAGATCATGTTTCTTTATTACATTCCTACGAAAGATCAAGATGCAGACATTTTGACGAAGCGCTCACCAGGAGTGAATTCGAATACCATAGAGACAAGATTGGGGTGAAGGATAATCCCTTTCTTGTTGAGAGGGAATGTTGAAAAGTCAACAAGAAATGTGTATCTAATTTATTTTTCCCTTAAATAAATTGGACAATAAATATTAATCTGTTATCTCATAATTACTTGAAAATAGTTAACTTAAATGGCAAATCAGTTAGCTATAGGAAATTGGAGTTCAAAGGTTGATTGGTGGGACATGGAAGTCGAATTAGTTGTAACTAAGTGACTTGAAGTTGTAACATAGTTATAAGTGTAGTTATGTGAGTTGTAAACTAGTTTTACTCAGTTAAGTGAGTTAAGCTCAGTTGTACTAGTTGTAACTGAAATTACACTAGTGAGAGTTCAGTGAATTAATTATTAATTAATTCACAATCAATGATCTCACACATAACAAAATATTTACCACTGTTAACTACATGTATGTCAGATCGAGTGGAGACCCGGTTGAGATAACAGGTGAAAGGGACAGTTTGTCTATCAGTTGTGATTTGAGTGAAGTGCACTCATGCAATCACACACACAATGGATGTGCCCATGATCAATACGCATCCTAGGCAAGAGGAATTTGAATCATTTGCAGTTTTTCCATTGCAGGGATTGCGCATAGGAGGCAGGTTGTCTGGAGGCAGAGAATTGGCACATGTTTTTGCTGATTTTTGTATGACAGTGTGAGACGATTGTATTGTACTGAGAGCTCTTGGATTAGAGTTTTGTATGAGATTGTTTCATGATCCATGATATACATAATATATGATAGTGGGGTTTTTAGCTTTATGATTTCCTGGTAAAACATCTGTCTTATGTGCGATTAATCTTTCTTCTTGATATTGCAATTGGCAATCGTGTTTTAAATTATGCAAGAATATTTGTAGAAGTGATTCTGTATTTAACAGCGGCAAATAATTGTTAGATCAGGAAAATCCAGGCAATACATAATTTGTATTGAAATTTCTACACTTTTCCAATAGTTCCTTGGCTGTAGAGTCTACTGACACATTCAATAACACTGAATCAGTTAGGCAGAATCAAATTGTACTCCTTTCTCTTCTATCTATCTTCTACCAATCTTCGTGCAACATACTAGTAGATTGAGTACTAGTAGTTTTTGTACTAGTAGTTTGTGTACCAATAGTTTTTGTACTAGTAGTTTGTGTACCGGTATGTCATGTACCAAGATCCACAATGATCCATTGTTCTTTGTCTATAATAAGGTCCTCCATCTTGAGCTTCCATAGATAAAAGTTTTTACCGTTGAATTTCTAAATCTCAATTCTAGAACTTCTCGCCATTCTCTTTCAACACATGAATCACCACTACAAAGATCCCACTAAACCCATGTTTATCATAGACCCCAAGATAAACTTGACCTATCAAGACCGAGCCAAACCCTCAACAACAAAGGTGTCCCCTTGAAGCGAAAAATGTTCTCTGATACGACATGTAAGTTTTAAACCTCTGAAGTAAAACAATGCATACATATTCTAAGAAAAATAGAAATCAAGCAATGGCTCACACATGTAGTACACAAAGATTTATGCTGGAAACACTTAAATAGGAGAAAACTAGCCTTCCTTGGTGTCGCACCTCTCAAATATTCATTGTATTAATTTCACCATTCAAAATACTATATATACACAATATTTTAGTTATTTCATAGCTACCAAAACCCTAATCCATTAATGCAGGATTAATTTAGAAAACCACTAAAAATAGAAAAAATGCTAAACTAGAAAAAAACGCCCAAATTGTTTTTTGGGGTATTGTCCCAAATGATCTATGTAACTAGGGGAGGGAAATCCTGCCCCCCATGGGACCCCCCTAGGAAATATCCAGATGCACATGCCCACAAAGAACAACAGGTGATGGGATCGTTAGACGCAGTTGTCAAATATGCCATGCCCCCACAGACACATGCAAAGAATATAACACCTACCCAACAATCTTCACCTCCTTTATCGTATCCATGTTTCCAACCAACAACATGTCAGAAAGAACTAGAGAAAATGGTCTTTGATTTGAGGAATGAGGAACATGATTTAGATGAGTCAAATAAATCAAATCAAGAGGTGGAACTACATACTTTGTTTGTAAGGAGGTCTGGATGAGTAAGGAAAGAAGTTGAAAGGTATAGTCCACTTGATTTTTGTTCTACATTTGTGTTGTTTACCCAAACTTGCCTCACTTGGAGGACAATCTCCTGGAGCTGACGTGGAGGCTGTGACGTCACAATCGATGACGTGTCATGAAATAAGGGTGACACGTGTCACCTACAATGGGGAAAATGGTGTGCTAAAAATGATCGAAATGAGTGCCACATGTCTCCTCTGATGAATTCCATGTGTCAGCATAGATGAGCACTACATGTCTCTATAGATGAGCACTACGTGTCTTTGGTACTTCGGGACTTTTAATCTTTGGCTCTTCGAGAGTTTGTGAATATAGAGTGTGGATATCTCCCAGATAATTGACCTCTCGGAGTGATGTGGCAGTTCGGGGCTTTGACCCTTTGGCTGATCGAAACTTCAGCTCTTTGGATATGACATATCCCTTACGTCATGGTTGCCGATGTGTCCACATGAGGAGAGTGACACATGTTACCCAAAAATGGGCAGATTGTGTAACCAAAGGTGTTTGAAATAAGTGTCACAAGTCTCCTCTAATGAATGCCATGTGTCAGTGCTAGATGGATGCCACTTGGCTCCGACATTTCAACATTCAATAGTTTTCAACAAATATTAGCTCAAACGTTTTGGCTCCAAAGTCACAGAGTGGCTTATGTAAATTTTGCGATTAAACCTCGTGCAAGTTTCATAATCCCAAATGTGTGAGATTCATTGATATGATGACCTGTTGGATCTCCACTATTGAAATTTAACATGTATGTTTGGCTTGAAATCTAGGCCCAAAACAAACTGCTCTAAATTGTTGCGTTTTATTTTGCGGAAGCTTACTGCACATACAAAGGACGTGGTGGTCTTGGGCGTCTCTTGCACACACAAGATAACTTGGTGAACCTGCTGCACGCTCAATAAATTTCAATCATGATGACAAGTATTTCGAACCAAATCACAACATGCAATTATCCTTCAAGAAAAACAGAAACAAAATTTGCAAAGACTCAATCAAAAGGGAAAACGATAGAAACCAAGTCATTTAGAGAGGGAAACCAAGATGACCAACCAGAAGAGGAATAATTTTGATGAAGACATAGGGAAAAGAGGCAAGAGGGGAAGGGGTGCAGACTTAGGTCTCAACACACCCCATGTTCATCAACAATGTATCCTAGGTATTGGACATTGTCAATGCTGAAAGAACATTTTTTCAATTTTTCATATAGCTTGTGTTGTCACAGAGTGTGCAAAACTTGTTGAATATGCTGCAAGTGTTCCACCCAAGTCTTGTTGTAGATGAGGATGTCATCCAGATACACCATCACAAAAGAATTAGTCAAAGGCCACAAGATATTGTCCATCATCCTCATGAAAGTTGTTGTGGCATTCGTCAAACCAAAGTGTTGGAAATACTGAGAGGGGGGGTGAATCAGTATTACCTTTTAAAAAAATTAGTAATTACTTTGTTATTTTATTAATCACCACAATAGATCAACAATGGAATTGTATTTAAAATCAATTATATAAATATAATTAACAAGAATTACAAGGCTTATAAAGAATAATCTGAGATTGTGAAGGACACCAATCCTCTTTAGAACACCAACTCTTGGAGACACAAATCCCCTTCTTCAGAAATCCAACCCTAGGAAGCACCAAATCTCTTATTTTAGGGCACCAACCCTAAGAAGCACCAACTCGCTTGTTTTAGGGAACCAATCCTAGGAAGTACCAACTCCCCTGATTTAGGGCAACAACCCTAGGAAGCACCAACTCCCTGTTTTCACACTTTTACTTAGTAAAGGATATTAATCCTTCCTTGCTCCTCCCTTCCACCCTCACTACATAAGTATCTTCAAATTTCCTTCTTAGACTCTGCTTCTGCTTTTGATCTTCTGATCTAGACTGCATAGACCCCTTTCTTTCACCATACCTTTCTATTTATATAGTATTCCAAAAGGTATGATGTTGAACCATTGTGTCTTTTAATAATGAACCATTGCACACTTTCATTTATTAACAACCATGCTATTTTAATAACAAATTTCTTATTTTACTATTGTTCTTTTAATTGGGTGAACTTGGTTCTTCTTTCAATCCCATTTAATTAAGAGTCATATTCTCAATTGGCACTGGTTTCTAGGTCAACCAACAATTATGGTAGCCTATAATTTGATTCATTGCACATCAAATCCATAATGAGGTGTCCAAGGACCTCTGCAGTGCATTCAGGCTTAAATCTATCCTTGATACAAAGTTCTAACAACCTATATGGGTGTAATAGTGTTTAAGCACCAAATCTAAAGGCACTAAACCTTTTGTCCTCTGTGTGTGATCGATGGCTGGATCCATGCACTTATCCTTGTATGTGATTTAATCTGGATCGTTGATTTCTGGATTCAAATCCTGCATATAGGAGCTTCCTTTAATCCACTTCCCTTTCTGGCCCTGGGCTCAAAACCATAGGCTTATCTATTTCACACGTTATTTTGTTAGCATTTTTCTCCTTTTTCCCTTATGCTTCTACATGGGACCATATTAAATGTCTAAAGGATTATTTACTTATAGGCCCTTTTTGCTCCTTATTAGCTTCTTTACCTTATCACGTGACCGATGTCAGAATCAAGTCCTCTGGTACTCCAGCCTTTGGGATTTCTAGCCTTTGCAATCTTCCAAGTCTCCTGAAGTAAATTTCGTTGAAGTGCGTATACTTGATTTCACTAGTAGATTGAGCGGTTTTGAATTAATCTATGGTTGAGTGGATGGTCTACGCAAACTTCAACAAGGTTTTTTGTTAATGGCCTTCTGATGTGTGCTTTAATATTGAGCTGACGTGTGTCCATAAACTTCATGCACATTACTTTACGCTTTTGGATCTTGACCGTATATATTCCTCCTCGATAGACAGTCATATCTTATCTTGGGGCTTCGACACTCCAAGACTTCGGGGTATTTTGACTCCAATGTTTGTTCAACTCACCCAGAGTTGTACATACCAAATAATTCATAAGGATGTGGTGACCGCTCACTGTCAATTGTTAGTACACCTTACACTATCCTTCCATTGTACTCGATCGAACGATCAAGAAAGCTCCTGAAGAAGATAAACGGTTAACGTTAATTCACAACTTCTCCCTTCGGCGTTGTTATAGCACAAGTTGTAGGTTGGGAAAATCTTGATCCAACCACAAAAACAAGTGTTAAAACTAGGGAATCCTACACCTAATTTCACCTCGATGTAGGTCCCGCACTTCAAGGGTGACTAGGTCTCTCTAGGGAGGCGATCCCGGTGACCCTAGGGGGAATGAGATATAGATGGATAGAGATGGAACTGAAACCCCTAGAATTCAAGTCTAAGTGGAGTGATATGTGAAAAGATATGCCTTGTAAGTCAAGTTATAGTTTCCCCAAATGTGTAGTACTTCTCTGGATAATTGTATCTGCTCGAGACACAAGAAAATACAACTTGCAATGATATATGTTAGAATGGATCAACAAGTTAAGATTTCTGTACCTAAATGATCCAGGTGGATATTGGTGGCCACCCACCTATTCCAACTGGATCCTCTTGTCAGTTTTTAGTACAACATGTTCTTCTGTACTTCTTTGTAATTGACGGTTCTACACTTCTGGGGTTGTCTGAAGCCCTGTTGTCGTCCTAATACACACTTGCAAACGTGAGCTAAGTATAACTCACTTAGTGTGTCCTTAGAGGCACAATGCCTAGGTTCACAGCCCACACTGTCACTTTGACCAAAACCTCTTCCATCTAGGCTTACTCCTAGGGAAGCCAAAGGGGGTAGACCTTAGTTTCTAGATGTGTTAATAGTCAATTTCTAGGAGTTAATTTTAATTTCTTAAGGTTAGAGGGGATCTATACTATGATGCTAAGGCAACAATGCAAGATGCAAGGGTTAGAATTTCAAGTAAGGCCTTTCCCTAGGGCAACTAAGACTAGTGTCTAAGGTTGGGAAAGGGGTCAACTAGATGTTAGAGCGTTTCATTACAAATATGATTACAAGTTAATTACAAAAGAATAATCAAATCCAATATTAAGTACAATATTTACAGTTAAAGAATGCTAGAATACAACAAAAAAGCTAACCACTTTAAGTATTTTGTGTGTAGGATACAAGGATATCAAAGCATCACATCACATTCATGAGATCAAAATCAATACATCATTATCATCAACACATCAACAATATAATATTTAGAAGTTTTAAGCACAAGTATTATGAAGATGACCCACTCTTAAATTATTTAACCCATGAAATGTTTTATATGATTAAGCCCAAGGTTAGATTATTAAAGGTTCTTAAGATTATAGGATTTTAGTTACCTTTATTAATTTTTCACCAAAGCCTCCTCCTCCTATTGCCAAATGGCTGCTGGATGCTCAAGATAGTGTAGCAACGAGGCTAACCCTAGCTGTCCCAGTCATCCCAAAGCATTGAGTTTTTATGGGAAGGACACTCCTTCATGCCACGAGACCGTCCCCGACCTATCACCACCTGTTTCCCTCCTCAATACATGTTTTAGATGGTGAAGATGGTGGTCTAAGGTACCCTAAAGAGTCTATTAAGTTGATATATGGATTAGGTAGACTTTTAGGTGTATTTTAGAGTGTTTTAAAGATTTTATGACACTTTTAAAATGTTATTTAGTGACTTGGCCGAAACTCACTTCAACCTAAAATGTGTTGCTTAAGCTTATGAAATGAAAGGGCATTAACACATATATGCTATGTGAGAGCAATTACTTAATGCACCAATAGGTAGCTTGCAAAGTAAAGAAGTAAAACCATAAGGGCAAGAACAACTTGCCAACAAGATGAAAGAGATGAGCACACTTATCTTGTGTTGATTAAGAGCATTAAGAATCAAGATTTAAGTGTGAGAAGAAAATTTATGTGTTTTCCTACACTATCAACTTAAACATAAAAGTTACTTCAAGCACATGGAAAATGGCCTTAAAATATTAGAGCATGAAAGAAAAACACCATTCACTTAACTATTGAAGGATTTAAACATTTAGGGTTATAGATCTAAGCATGAAGATTAAACTTTAAGGAGCTCAAGCATGCAAGTAGATCTAGTTAAGTTATTTATGCCCAATGGGCTTAAGATAGAGATTAATTATGTGTGAGATCTAGATCTAGAATATATATCAAAACATTAAGCACTTAGATCAATAACACATTAAACCCTAACCTTACCTTTGGGGTATTCCTCTCCCAATAGGTAGGAAATTATTTAGCTTGCTTAGCTTAGAAAAATTTGAGAAAAGAGAAAGGCAAGCAAGCAAGATATGTGAGCTAAGAAAGAAACAAGCAAACCAATCAAACAATATACCCCACGTCCTAGGCTTGGAAAATGCCCAACATCCACCAAAACCCACGTCCTAGCTCAAAGAGGCAAGAAAAATGCAAAAAATTACAAGATCTATGCTAAACAAACTACCCCAAAGCTCACACATGGGAGGAGGCCGTACCACTCCTTCTCCCACAACTATGAGCTACTAAAAACAAGAAAGAAGGAGAAGGAATGAACAAGAATGCTTGAAAATTGAAAAAGGAGGTTGATAAATAACTACCAATCCATTTGGGGGGTCTTTGAGTGTTGTGTGGATGCCTTTGGGTAGCCAAAACCCCTCTCAACCAGATCTGAACCTGAAAAAAATATCAAGGTATCCTTGCTGGAAATGCTACACACAACCAAAAGAGTGGGGAAAAACTTTTGCCTTTTTAGGGCAAAAATCTTTCTTAAGAAAAATTTATAATATTTTATAAAAATGACCTATCTTGCTAAGTTAAACTAGCTGAAAATGTATATGGAATGAGAGCATATAGAGAAAGAGAAATAGATAGAGAAAGAGAGGAGTTTATGTGAGTCTCAAAGAAAGACTTGTACATAAGGCATTCCTAATGAAACCCTTGAAGCCAACCTACAAGATCTAACACAATGGCATGCATGCAATATATAATATGGAGGGTTAAGCTAATAAAGTGAAATACTTACACCCTATCTAGATAACCACATATATAGATCTACAAGACTACTCTTTGCAAGATCTACTAAAATAAAATACTTTACCTAAGATCCATTCATGCAACCATCATATCAAATCAAAACAATGTTACCTCATATGTTGTAAGAACCAAAATAATTGTAGCTCTTCCAAAAAATCCTCCAAAGTTTCTCCTTTATTATTACTCAAGAAAGTGGATCTTGGATAAATACTTACTCCAAAACCCTAAGAGCCAAAGAATGGAAGTGATGGAACAATGAGAGAGAGAGAGAGAGAGAGAGAGAGAGAGAGAGAGGAAAATCAAGTAGCATAACAATAGCTCAAGATATGGTGAGTGTAAGAGTGAGGGGAGGGTTCCTTTTATACTTGGAGAGGCAAACTCACCCCTCTTGGATCAATGCCAAGTGTCTCACACCAAGCAAAAGAGGAAATCCCTAGGCTAGGGTGCACCATCTAGGGTTAGATCAATAGATCTAGGGTGTAGAAAGGTGTGGGAGGTGTTGGGATCACACAAAGATAAGAGGGAGGCTATGGGATTTTTTCTAGGGGAGAGGAATAGGCCCCAACAATTAAAAAAATATTTTTCATTGGAGATCCAAAAGGAGGGGTGTAACTTCCTTGGAGGGCGCAACTTTTGGGGATGAGGGAAGGTATGGATGATGAGAGATGAGGTAAGTGGAGTGAAACCACCTTGAAAGGTGACATGGGGGGTAAACTGAGGTAAAGGACATGAGAGGGGGATCCCCCACACACTTAAACCTAAGTTACAATGTTCCTTACTAGGAAAAACGTCAATCCCCCTAGGGGGGCGTAACTTTTGAGTGAAATGATGGGGTAAGGGTAATTAAAAGGTTAAATCAAGGTTGGATGGTTAGGTTATGCTTAGGGAGTCTCTCTCTAACATTATTCAACCATTTAACATCATTTTAACTCATTATTACAATTTTACATTTTTGCCATGTTTGGAGTTTAGCATTTAAAATTGTTGTTTTAGACTGACTGACACTCCGGGTGGACAAACCTATAGCAAAAGTTGTCCAACTGAGATGAAACTTGGTCTATGGATGTAGGGGGTGCTATTCCATTTCGTTTGAGCACAAATACCCCTATCAAAAGTCCAAAGACCTAGTTTTTACAATTATTGCTAAAAAATAATTAATTAATTAAATAATTAATCCTCCAAAATTAGGAAAATTAATTAAAAATTAATTAATTAAAAAAAACTAATCTAGACTTGATGGAATTCCGCGAGACCTTATAATATGTCTTGCATGGTCATTTACAATGATTCCATATAATAGTTACCAAAAGACAAGCCCACTAGAACGTCGTTCACCACTTTGGAGGAATTATTACAAATGTGAGGGAAAAACTCAAGGGAAATTAACAAGGCTGAAAAGCCCAGTTAATAACCTGAGGATAAAAAAACCTCGGTGAAAGGAACTCTCCCATTGAACTGATCCCAAGGTAACTATCCTAGACATGACTCATGTAGACTTATTACATTATAAAACCCATGCAGGGGTGCGGAAATTCCAGTTACAAAAAGAAGTGCTGGGGTCCAAACAATGCCTTGTAGAACCAAAGTCTTCGACAAATCTACATCTGATGATGCATCTCTTCGTGGCACATGGATTTGACCCCCTATTTGGATAGGCAGTCAATAGATGGCTCCATATGGGGACGTGTGTTCGATCTTCTCACTCGAGACGGAGAACATACGAGAATCCAACACCTACAATAGAGTGCTCACCAATAACCAACATAAGAATACATACATACATGATAAATAAATGAATGCTATATACAACATCTACATAATGAAATAACTAAAGTACAACATTATAATTTTACAAAATGAAATCTATGATACAGAAATTTTTTCTAAGTACATATTGACATAATGAATGAAATAATACAAAATTTTAAAATACAAGGAAAAGGGTTAGAGATACATTACAGAGGGTGTCCCTTTGGACACCAAGTTGCCCCATCATCTGAAGAAAATTTTGAGTTGTTGCCCATTCCTTAGAATGTTAATGGGCTCACCATCCAAATGGCTGAGATGAAAAGAATTCGACCCTGCTATTTCTCTGATCAAATATGGACCCAACTACACGCTGTCAAATTTGTCGTGTTTTCTAGGTTTCTCTCTGCCTTTATCCCATAAAAAAACTGTATCCCCAACTATGAAATCCCTGTGTCTGGCTGACCTGTCGAAAGCCTTCTTAACCTTACTCTGATTTCTGCAATTCTGATCATAAGCCTTTCTTTTGATTTCATCTACCTCAATGATCTGATTGACCCTGTTCTGAACTGCATCCTGCTCTGTGGAAACATCCTCAACTAACCCATAAGTAGGGAGTACAAGGTGCACTGACAACCTAGCCTCCAATCCATAAACTAACTTAAAATGACTCTTTCCAGTAGCTACTTTCTTTGTTATTATGTCGGCCCATAATGCATGTTTGATTTTACTATCCCAAGATTTTTTGTTTTCACCAACAATTTTCTTAACTATGGTCATTAATTTTTTATTACTTGATTCTGCTTGACCATTTCCTTGGGGATAGTGATCTTATGCATGAGACAATATAATTCCATACTTGAAGCAAAAAGAGGACATCTCAGCTGAACAAAAGGCTTTGGCATTATCTGTCACTATCTTTGATGGGACCCCAAATCTAGTTATGATTTTGTCTTCTAGGAAATCCATCACTACCTTTTCAGTTGCTGACTTTGTTGGAATGGCTTCAACCCATTTTGTAAAGTAATTTGTTGTTGTAATAACACATGAATAACCATTACTTGAATTATCATTAAACTTCCTGATGAAGTCCAAACTCCACTACTGAAAAGGTGCCTCAACCACAACTGGTTGCAAAGGGAGTGTTGCTAACTTTTTCTTTCCTGTGAAAAGATGACATGGCTCACATTTCCGAACAAACTGATGCACATATGAAAATATAGTGGGCCAGTAATATCCTTCTCTAAAGATCTTGTGGGTAGTAGTTTTAGCAGCAAAGTGTCCACCACAAAACCCTCCATGGAATTCATCCAATAGTTTCTTTGACTCAATGTCATCCACACATCTAAGGATAACTCCATCAGGATTCTTCCATCCCAATCCATCTCTAGTAAGGACATACTTAGAAGATTTCAACCTTAAAACCCTTTTCTTGTGTCCTACTAGATGGCTTGGACAAGTTAGATTCTTGAGATAGGAGATGATGTATGTATACGAATCCACTTGTTCAAGCTTTAATAATTTAGGATTCCATTCTTCATTATTGTTTTGGTTAACCATATCTAAGGCCTTCTCGTTACTTTCTATCAACATTTTAGCTAGGCCTTGATCCTTAATCAATTTTGTTGGTCTAATATCCAAATCATACTCTTGGATTTTAGCAATCCATCTACCCCTTGAGCCTAATCCTTCCACTTGAGATAACACATCTTTAACCATAGAATTAGGAACATAACCAATCACCTTGGAATATTCGATGAAGACTCTGAAATGTTTGAGTGATTTGACTAAGGCATAAGCTTGTTTCTCAAACATGGGATAGTTTAGTTCTGATTTTTTCAAGGCCCTACTCATGTATGCAATAGGTTGATCATGGCCTTGATCATTTTTCTGAAGCAACACACCAACAATAGTGTCTTCAGAAGAAAAAGAGAAAATCTGAAAATCCTTCTCATAGTTTGGGCTGATAAGGACCGGAGTTTCACATATGGCAGTCTTAATCTGTTCAAAAGATCGTTTACTTTCATCATTCCATTCAAATTTCACATCCTTATTAAGTATCTTATATATAGGTTTCATGATTTTAGCATAGTTTGGAATGAACCTATGGACAAAATTGGTTTGTCCTAAGAAGGATTGGAGAGATTTCTTTGACATAGGCAAAGGAACCTTACTGATGGCTTCAACTCTCTCCAGGTCTAACTTGACCCCATCCTTTGTAATTATGTGGCCCAATAATTTTCCTTTAGTTACCCCAAAGACTGACTTAGCAAGATTTAGAGAAATTCCAAATTCTCTACATCTGTCCAAAACTTGCCTCAGGTGGTTAATGTGAGTTTTACCATCCTTAGAAAAGACTGTTAGATCATCTTGATATATTTCAATTAATTTACCAATCAACCCCTTGAAGGCATAATCCATAGCTTGCTGAAAAGTAGCTCCTGCATTTGATAAACCAAATGGCATCCTGAGATATTCAAAAGTTCCCCATGGAGTAGTAAAAGTTGTCTTATGACTATCTTCTAATTTTAATCTGATCTGATTATAACTTGAGAAACCATCAAGCATGGAAATCGTCCCTAATCTTGTAACCCTTTGAAGTAGAGTTTCCATCTTGGGCAGAGGGTAGTTGTCTTTTGTGCAAGCAATGTTTAAGTTCTTGAAGTCAATGCATATTCAATTTTTTCCAGTCTTCTTCCTAGCCACAACCAAATTTGAACACCAATAAGAATGCCTAGTCTGTGCAATAATGCTCACTTCTAACATTTTCTGTAACTCCTGTTGGACCAAAGGAGCTAACTTGGGGTTTAACTGCCTCAACTTCTGTCTAAAGGGTTTAGTTTCTTCCTTAAGAGGAATCACATGCTGAATCACATCCTCCCTATAGACTTTGAGCTCATCATAGTTGAAGGCCAAGACATCCTTGTATTCTTTTAATAAGTTAACAAGTGTATTCTTTTCCCCTATACGGGTAGTCTTGCCTATTTTCACCATCCTAGGCTCTTCACTTGTCCCAATATTAATTTCCAAGTGATCACAAAGATTTTTCTTTGAATCTTCTTTTTGTTTGTGACCATCTTGTCTATCAAAGTCCCTTTCTAAGGACACAACTGGCCTAGGGGGTGCTTTCACTTTATCATCATTCTCTGTGTAATTACAACCTTCTTCTTTCAAACTTATGCCTAAGTCTAAAAATTCACGTGTGTGAAGTAAAAACTTGACCATCTGTTTGTCATCATCAAAAACTTGCCAATGGTTCATGTTATCCGGGACTGAGGGTCTAAAAATCACTTCAACTGAAATATTCTCATCAATCAAATTGTCCGAAATCTGCAGTGTGGAAGCTGCTACTGCAAGTTCATCGGCCTTTGAATTCTGTTCTCTAGGAATTGCAATTAAGTCTATAGAACTTAAGTCATCTATCAAGTTCCAAATTGCATTCCTATACCCTTTCAATCTTTCAGACTTGCAAGAAAATTTATTCTTTAAATATTGTATGACCAAGTCTAAATCCCCTTTGATACTTAGGTATTTTATCCTCCTATCTCTGCAAAGCTCCAAACCAAGGATTAAAGCTTCATACTCAGCCACATTATTAGTTGCATCAAACTCCAATCTATAAGAAAATTTCAACACTTTACCACTTGGAGATTGAAGCACAATTCTAGCACCTTTTCCAGCTCTAGAAAAAGCACCATCAAAGTTCATGTACCACACCTTGTCTAATTCATTATCTTTAACTGTTTCTTCAAAAGGCACAATAGAATTAGACAAGATGGCATAGTTACCAAGACCTTCATCAGTCCACTTTAACTCATTCTTGGGATTCTTGGGATCTTCAACATGATACTTCCTATATACTTCCCTATTCAACTTAAAAGTGTTTCCATCTGGGGTAGGGAGAGTAGCATAAGATAAATCCATTTGTAAAATACCACCCAAGTCTGCAACTGCCTTTCTATTCAATAAAATTCCCCAAACATCCGACACATCAATTACCACAATATCCATTTCAAACATGATGTCCGGAAATGCTGCTAAGTACACTTGCAAACCCTTAATCAATCCATGCACTTCAATTGTTTGACTATACAAGGCACAAATGTTATGGTAAGGTCTTGATATTCTTAAGTTTAACTGTTCCATCACCTTCTTAGTAATAACATTTGAACTTGCTCCCAAATCTAGCATGCAATTGTGTAACACTTTATCATTCACAAGTAAGGAAAGGTAGAAAGGAAAATTCTTTTCATTCTTCCTATCCCAATTCTGTAAAATCACTGGCGCGTCCTGGTAAGCTATGGCTGGTTGTTTCTCTACAACACTTTTAGGAGGCTCATCTATGGCTTTAAGTAGATTTTCCTTTTGTGAAGGAATCTTCATCAATTCTGACACTGATGTTATCACTGAAATTTCATCTGCAAATGGTTACAGGAATCCAACATCTCCAAGCAGCTATTAGTTCACCCATGGACCAAATTTACCAAAAATCATTTCCAAAAGGTCCAAAACTATACAACCAGTTATAAAATTCAGATGCGCTATGACTATATAGGGCACATGTGCACATGCGCCATCAAGAAATGAAGGAAAAAGGCACATGCGCACGATGCGCGACTGTGGATGCTAAAAGCCGCGCACACCTGAGAACGACACATTTATGATGTTGGTCAGCATCCCACCCACTTCTGGTTCAGCTTCCAAGTCGATTTGACATCCAAATCTCGGATGGATCCAGCTGGGTGGCTGGTCAAAGACCTAAAAGTGCCCTAAACAACCCCTTTTCACACTAAAAGCTGGTTGCACAATGCCTTAAAATTATGCTATAAAAAGAGGCCATGAGTGCACTACATTTTCAAGGAATTCATTTGTATTGTTATGCTGCCTATATTCTCTTGGAGGATCCTCTTTCCTTGTCAAGAGCATACAAGCATCATTTAATTAGAGCTATTCACATCACCTCTTGAGTGAATGAGCTTGGGATTCTTTCACCATTTCTTTCAAGTTTTCAAGTTGTAAGAAGAGCTCAATCTTGGGGGTTCAAGAGCCCTCCCTTGGAGGAAGAGGGAACCCAAAGTCTCACTTTCTCTTCAGTTTTTTACTTCCACTAATATACTATTTTCCATTGGTGGCATGAGTCTTGTTTCTTTCTTGTTCCAATGATCTTATGCACTCTAGTTTAAATTCCTTTTCTTGTTGTTAGTTTAGTTTTTTGTTTATCTTGCATGATTTATATTTCTAACCGTTTCCTTTACTGTTGTCTTGCCTAGCTAACCCAACTGGGCTTGTAAGCATCTCTAATTTTCTCACTCAAGTGACAAAATAGACGCAACAGATTGGTGACTTCTTGGGGAAAGGTATCAATTTCCTACCCCATTTGGGTTATTTTAGCTCTTCTGTCTGTTTATTTAACCTGCAGGTACCATAACTAGCCCAAGCTGACCTGCAAAAAGTCAAATTCAGAGTGGAATTGGAAGAATTTCATCCGAAATTTTCTTCATGGCTGTGTGACAGGTGTGTGCGGGTTTATCGGCCCACAGTCATGCCTCATGCGCATGTGTGCCAAAAACATTGTATTACTCAATGCCTTCTGTGCACTTGCACCCATATAACTCTTGTATTTCGCGCACTGGTGCTCACAACGCCTCTGTCTACTCTGAGACCTGTGCACCTGTGCAAAAAATGCACATTGTAAGCTCTTTGTGATCTATGGAAGGCCCACAACCTTCTTTAAAATTGATTCCATGCACATTGTAACCAACACCACACTTAGTTCCCTCTCCATATAAAAGGATTAGTCAAAACATAGGCACTTAGGGGGTTTAAAATCATAATTTACTCTTTTTTCTTTCATTTTACCACATGGATGGCTTACTTTGACTAAGAATATAAGTTGGAATCATTTTCAAATCACATATAAAACTTGCATTGGGACCAGAAATTGGATATCAATCGTTGAGTATGCTCTTCTCTCGCACTCCAAAGTGATCTTGAGAATCATAAAGAGGTTGAGGGAAAATTTCATCTCCCTTAAAAAGACAAAATTTTTAGGAGAGGACAACACCCCCTCGGGACTCCTCTTAGTTTATTTTTCAAACACACCTTAAACTTGTAAGGGCCCATACATGTCCACATGCTACAAAGTTAGGATAGTGTTGAAATTTACTTTCTTAGATTAAATCACTAGGGAAGTTTAAAGGTTTTGTAATGGGCCCATACATGCCCACATGTGCACAATCTAGGATAGTTTCAAAGCTTTCTTATATTAAACCATAATAGGGAGTTAACAGAATAGTAAGGACCCACATGTCCACATGCTAGTTTCCTAGGGACTTTAAAATTCCACAAGGCTGTACTAATGACACTTAGTAACTTAGGTAATCAACAGTTGTAAGGACCAAGCAAAGTCCACATGCAGCAAGGTGACACCTAAATTATTAAAAATTGGCACACTTTCACTTGTTCAAACACAAAGTTCACCAATCACTCACATAGTTTTATCCAGAAAACATGGAGGTTGAAGTAAGTTTCTTCCAACAGGATTCTGAAACACCCCACCCTTTTTTTGAAAAAACTATCCACTCCCACTTAATTTCAACGAGATTGGATCACACCCCCAATCTCTCAAAAAACCACATCTAAATTTTTTCTAAAAACTCACTAGGTTTTCCTCCACAGGAGGTGCCAAAATAATTTTTTAGTCTAGGTAGGATCTCGGGGATAGGCATCCAAATAACTCCCTGTTATCTGGTTCTCACATCATCAAAACAATAGAGGTTGAATAATAGGGAACTTTCAAAATCCTCCAAGTCAAGTGTTCCTACACCATAAGTCAGGGAGATACCCATGAAGGGTTGAAGGTCGAGGTTCATTTGTTCTGTGCGTCCCCCCTTGAGGCACCCACCTCTTGGACGAGATCCAGCCCGTGACCCATTTTTGAGGCTGAAAATCTAAATGTCGCACTTTGACCAAGGTTCCTAGTGACCAAATTTTAGGACATCTACCCAGGTGGCAATTGTGGGCTGCAATTGCACCTTGATTGGATTTTGTGTGGCTATTGGGAAATATCACCAGTTCTTTCGGGATATGCACCCTCTACCCCTCATTATAACTAATTACTTCATCCTTCACTAATTACTCTCTCGGTGGCTTCAGACCCCACTATTGAGCGCTATTGGAAGGTCCAGTGCTATTTGAGAGGAAGGACGTTACATCTTTTAGGAAACGAGCATTTGTTTTCTTTGTTCTCCCACATGGACAAAATCCACCTACCCACAAATATGTTTCTTTATCAAATTCTTTATATATGAATCCCTTGTGATTATATCTAATTGTGAAATATATTATGAAGGTCCAGAAATTACAACAGAAGATCTCGTTCATTTATTTCTCTCTCATCATCATTTGCACACATCCACTTAGCTATTCAGACATCATAGGGGACCCACAGAACCCCCGCTGTTCTAGACATTTGCTAAATCTCCCTCCTATTTTAGGAGGAGTTCCTAGTCTCACCAACTCACTGACCTCACCTTCTCACACCCCCGTGAGTGCCACTGTCTTAGGATCAACTTTTCTTGGTTCCACTTTACTTGGGTCCACTTCCCAAGGTCAAACACCCACCCACTCTCCTTTACACGGAATCAGAAGGCTAAATTCTCCTCAAGGGGGAAGCACAAACCCACCTAGTCCCCCTCAAGGGTTAGGTTCACAAAACACTCACACCATGGATGGAACTAACCCTCCACCACCACTCCAGATGCCATATTTGGTTTCTCTCAACATACTAGATCTAAGAAAAATTACAAATGATCCTATATTTCATGACCCCACATGGCCCGCAATGCCTACCAAACTACCTTCAAACATCCCCAAGTTTGAAGGAAAGGGAGGAGACGACCCTGCCAACCATGTCATGAATTTCCACTTATGGTTCTCTTCTAACAGCATTATGGATGATTCCATCCGACTTCGATTATTTCAACGCACACTCATTGGCCCATCAGCCAAGTGGTATGTAGATGAAAAATCAGGGTCCCATGCGACTTTCGATTCCTTAGCCAAAGCATTTTTTACCTTCTTCCAATTACCAATCCGTCACGACAATGGTCTCAAACTACTCTTGGATTTTAAACAAACCTCAGCCACACATATCGCTGATCACATTCGCGAGTGGCGTTGACGACGTAGTTTGTGTAAAGCATAAACCACCAAACAATAATGTCTTGATTGGTTTCTCAGATCACTTGTCTCTCTCCTCGGTAAAGATGTGGCTTCCACCTTCCCTCAATAAGAAGAAGAAGCCATCAGTAAATCTCAACAATACGACCTCATCTATTCACAATCTGGATTCTTGTACACAGTACTTCTTGATCTCCTAAGATGCGTGCCATTTGGCCAAGACAAACCTGGGATGTCTCACTCAGTAGATGGATTGATTGGTAACACCATGCACCACGCAACACAACCCCAACAACCACCACTATATGGCACACCTCAATATCCTCCGACCTATGGAGGACTCCCTTATTATTCTCCCCCCCCTTATCAACAACCATACCCTGTTGCCTTTCCTCCACCCATCAGTGGGCCACCGTCGACACCCACAATACGCCCTCCTATCCAAACACGTTCTAGTACCCCGTATACCTCAGCTTATACCCTAAGTACTAGAAAAATCATCACACCTTCCTATGCACCTTATGGATCATTACCAAAATATAATATGTACTTTCCATTTCCTGGCCCTCCCCATCCCATGGCTCCACCACAAGGACACCCACACGTCGGGGTTAATTTTGTTCAACCCTCTCCCATTCAACAATATCAAAATTTCAAACAACTAAACATAGAAAATCTAGCCCATCAGTCGAATAATGCCAAAAAGAAAGAGAAAAATCAGAACAGTAATAACCCAGGACAAGGCGAAAATCAACCCCAACAGAACCAACCTACTGGGGGGAACTAGAATCAAGGGACTTAGAACCCCCAGGGGGGCAACAATAACAAACGTCAAGGGAAGAATAACGACAATCTCCGGACAAACTTCCCTTGTTCCCTTTGCAGTGAGTTCGGTCACTATACTCATCACTGCCCCCAAATCCCTTACTTTAAATGGATGAAAGACTCTGTGAATGGACCACATCCTCCAACACCGACTGCCCCTCAGCAGGCCCCACAAAAATATGTGCAACAACGACCCCTAGCCGTGTTGCAGAACCCCATTCCACACCAATGAGTGATGAATACTCACCAAGACGTGCAACCTTCCCTACCTCAGATGGGACAATATCCCAATCCGAGCAATCCTGCAGATCACACTATCCTCCTTACTGGCGAAGAAGAAGTTCTTATAGAAACACATAGTCATCAATACAACACAACCCCTAAGTCTGATCCCACCACCTCAGAAGCACCCCCAATCATAAATGGCCCCCCTTCGATGATTCCTCACCCTAATATTGAACCCCCTCTCCGTATTCCTCACATACCATTATGCAGGAATGCCCACAACCCTCAGGCTAAGGCATCTCAAAATTACAGTTTGGTTGATGACTTGGCACAATCTCCTACTGCTATGTCAGTCTTCGAAGTCCTTCAAACTTTTACCACTTAGTGGAAGTCATTACTCTCCGCCCTTGGGGCAGTTGACCCTGCAGATACTCGACTCATCACATTTGATCTTGATAGCGAAGAACCTCGCTTCCCTGCTCTCATTGCTTTTCAAATACCAGTTAAAATTTGGAACATTACAATCCATGAATGCATCATTGATGAAGGTGCATCTACATGCATCATGTCCAAATCTTTATGGTAGAAACTTGGCTCCACCGAACTCATACCATCTACCATCACCTTAAGAGCTTATGATGGACGACCATCTTCTCTCAAAGGGATCTTCCAAAATGTCCCTGTATAACTCAAGGGAAAAACCATTCTCATTGATATTGAGGTTATCGATGCCCCACTCGATTACAATATCTTGTTCTGTCGTAGCTACATGTATGTTATGAAGGCAGTTGCTTCTTTTGTATTTCGAACCATGATGTTCCCCCATAATGGGAAGATCATTACCATTGATCAAATTTCAAATTATCAGCCTAACCATTTTTCCAATATCGATAATATCCTCCCTTTTTTCCACACTAATCCTGATACATACCCACTCGTCGAGATGGGCCCTGGAATTTTCAAAGACCCATCCTTGTTAAGAACTTACCATGGTGCACCACCACTCTTTCACCCTTCCAATCAGGTATGTGTCGTCTCATCCAAGGGAACTGACATTGAGGATACCCTTCCTCCCAGTGAGGTTTCTCTTCTATCTGCCGTCCCACTAGTCGCAAAACTCCTCCCTCGAGAATCTCCTGAGAACTCGTCAACTCCACTAGTCCATGATTTCACCTCACCCCAAGGCCATATCCTAGTTTGGGAGGCAGTTCCCCAAGACATCACTCAAATCCCCTTCTTTTACCCTCCACCAGGTGTACAAGCTTTCCAAGTAGCCGCAATGCTTACCCTTCCCAATATCGTGCTGGAAATTCTAGTATGGTATCTACATCCCCCCGCCATGGTCCCTCAACCATCCCTCCCTTCTCAAACCGAAGGAGTTTCGATGCATATTCCAGTACCTACTCCCACAACGCCACCACCAACTGCTACTACAGCTGGGGGCAGATGTAAAAATAAAGAGCCCACCGCTCCCCTACCCCCACGTTTCCAACCTCCTTGCACACTATGTGAGAAATATGGACACCCAACCAACAAATTCCCATCTCTACCTGAGTTACGTAACCTAATTCAACTCAATCAAACACCATCACCACTCATCACTTCATCAAGCACTATCGTTACCTCCCCTAACATAAGTAGTAAAGGGCTACGAACCAAATTCTCTTGCACCATATGTTCAGAATATGGCCATTATAAACACCATTTCCCAGTGCTACCTCAATTCCGATAGACATTAACAGTAGTACGCTAGAGCTTCTAGCAAGAACCCAACCCACCTACATCATCCTCACCAAACGTCACTGACATCCATTATGTCACAACTTCAGTCAATGAACATATGAGGTGTCCTTGCACCCTATGTGAATCACTTGATCATTTCACATATCAATGTCCTATGATCATTGAATATAGGCATAACCAAATGGCCCTTATTCAAAACCCTACACCTCCTCCAGTGTCAACGGAATCAATGATTACCCCTATTCCATCTCCAGAGGTTTTTCATATATTTTCTCTTGAGCACGCGACACTCCCTACTCCTCCATGGTTCTTGGATGATTTATACCAGGATTTACCCCCAAATCCCCCCAATTCTCCCATCCATTTCCCCATGGAAATTTTACACCCGACTACCATTTTTAACCCTCATTACCTCAATATTTGGTTTATGTCGAGCGAACCATCGCAATCTCCTTGCATCACTCCCCATGTTTCTTCATCACCAGAAGAAAACCACACGATGACCGTCACCGATATCACTCTTTTATATCCCTTGTATTCCCACCAATTCCACTGTGATGAGGACATACTCGAGGAATTAACCACCCCTGACTGCCCATGGGATGCGCTACACCATAGAGCACTCTTCCTTTCACAGGAAGCCTTCGCACCTCCTAACCAACACCCCATGTAGGCAGTTGAAACCAAGGATTTTATCCCATCGGGGCATATCTATTGGTTCAACAACCCTATCCCTGCCCCTGATGCTTTTGAAGAAGGAAATATGGCCAACATTTCCCCTACCATCAAAATCGATATATCCATAAAAAATGGAGTCGTTGAGGAAATCACCATTGGTGTCTCATGCATTCCTGAAGAAATTACTGCCTACAAAACTCTCTTCCAGGAATATCGAGACATTTTTGCCTGGTCATACACAGAGATGCCCGGCCTTGACCCCTCTATCGTCGAACATTGGATAGACACTTGGCTTGATATCACACCTTTCGCCCAAAAACAATGGCCACTACACCCATCCAAATCAGCGGCCATCAAAGCCGAGATCGACAAATTACGCGCTGCAGGATTCATATACTCAATCACCTATACGTCGTGGGTCTCCAACCTTGTCCCTGTTAACAAAAAATAGGGAACCATCCATGTATGTATGGAATTTCGTGATCTCAATCATGCTTGTCCCAAAGACAACTTTCCAACACCTTTCATTGATCAAATTATCGATGACTGCGTAGGCCATGAGGCTCTATCCTCGTCTACCTCCGAACCCAAAAGTTCGATAACCACCTCTCATGAGATGATCATCGACGTATTCACCATAAGCCCCCCCGCTACCTTCTCATATCTTATATCGGCGAGGGGTCAACACCATACTTCGTCAATGATTGACAAATGAGGAGGCCGATAGAGTCTTAAATGACTACCACAACAGTGCTTGCGGGGGCCACCTCTCAGGGATGTCCACCACTGAGAAAATCATCCGCGCAGGTTACTTTTGGCCTACATTATTTCACGATTGCATTCATGCCATGAAGCAATGTGATAAATGCCAGCTTTATGCCAACAAAGCACGAGCACCACCTTCTCTTCTACATCCAGACAGTCCCTGGGCCATTTTTCATCCTTAGCCCCCAGGGAGCCATTTTTCCACACCTCGTGTTGAGCTCCAATCTACCCAAGTAAATTAGAGTGAATTTATTATCAATCCGGTGTTTGTAAGACTTAGAGGCATGTCCAAAGTATATGGATTTTAGAGATAGTTTTTATCTTTT
>JZKD02S1954165.1:1189067-1205123 GCA_000966675.3 Picea glauca | reverse complement strand
ATATAACTCACCTTCGGTAAGTCCCTCTTCCTTTGTTTAACGAACCGGAAGAAGTAAGGGTTCGATCCCATATGGGCCTGTCGATGTGTGTTTTAACGAGTCCAAAGACAGAAAACTAGAAGGTTTTTTGGGATTATAGAGTTTGGAAAAACACTTAAAAGAGAACTCTCTCAGTTCCTTTTTCGTACAGTAGTCCAACGAGATCGAAAAAGGGTTAAACTATCGCTTGAAAGACACTCTTTCAGACCTTTTAACGAGTGTGAAAGGAAGCAAGATCACTCAAAAATCTTTTCATATTTAGAGAGTCTGAAAAGGGTTTAAAGGAGACTCCAGGGGGGTTCCTTTTTCGTGTGTTCGTATCTGTACGGGTCCGAAAAAGAGATAAAAGTTTACCCGGTTACGTTCTCATATTGTCGAGCTCGAGAACGAACTAAGACTATGCTCATAAGTGCGACAAGGTGAATGATTCATCAGAATTGCCAGGAAACCTGCGATGCTAGAGCTACAAACCAGGGTTTAGTGAAGCCATTATATCATTAGAGAAACCCAAAAATGACCATACCTTATAAAAATGAAATTTTATAAATAACAATTGATTTGAAAATTCATTTACCATTTCATTTGCAAGGATTTTTGGAGTAGTGGAGAATCTCATTTTGAAACAGATTTTGTTTTTCTTGTTGCCGGTGCTATGGTCCACCATTTTGCTCACCATTCGAACCAGGTAGGTTTCCATCTCTTTCTCTCTCAATTGCATGGTTTTACATCTATTTTCATAGCATTATTTATTTTAAAACACGAAGCCCTAAGTTGCCCCAATTAGAACCAAATCAGCCTCCTTCAAAAACTAATGGAAAAGGGGAATTCTTTTACAAAAAATTCTTTAAAGAAGGATGGTTAAGATGTCAACATCCTTTTGGTCAATTATATAGGTCGTTTTTAGTAAAATAACTCATAAAAAATCCTCCCAAGTGCCCACGCAGCCCCCAAAGTCATTTTTAATTTTTAAAACGTTTTCATCAATGTTTGATAAATGTTAAACGTTTAGGGGAGGGCGTGGTGGTTAAAAAGAGTGAGTGGTTGCTTTTATATGATGTGGGCATCTTATTTCATGTTTTAAATTGCTTTTGAAAATCGCCGAAATTGCCAAAACATGGAAATAACGAATTTCTCAATTTTTTTGTTTTGTAGGTAAGTTCGGCAATCATGATTGAATGGAAAGAGAGAGAGCATGATATGGATGACTTAGCCTCCCTACAGAGTCCTCGTACATGGGCCGCTTTATGAGCTTGTGGCTTGCTCAAGTTTTTCTAGTTGCAAAAAATGAAGAGAGAGATGTTATTGCTCGAGCATATGATTAGCCTCTGGGATGTTGCAGAACAAGGATTCCGTATTGGTACACAACTTTTAACCATCGAGTTAGAAGACGTGTAATTTTTGACCAACCTCTCAAAAAGAGGGGTCCCCATATCTTTCATTGGGCAGAGGGCATTACTTGAGAAAGTGGACATGTATCTGGCACGCCACTACATTCCAGGAGCAAGGATGGTAGGGGGATGAATCCCTATCAAGGATATTCAAAATCTGCCTCTCCGGTCTATATTATTTTCTATCACGAGCGTGACAGGCAACACTAGTGCTCATCTAGAATCAAGATCACAAGTGGCTTACGGTGTTCAGTGTTTGGAACCAACACTATTCAACTGGAGTGCAGCGTTCCTTCGGAATGTGAAGGAACAGATCTCACGGTGTAGGACTGGTCATAAGCAGTTTCGTTATGGCTCATTTTTGGTCTCATTTTTTCTAGAGCGCATCCCCCAGATGCAGCCTTAGATAGCACTGGCGGTACAACCAGTGGATGAACCTAGGATGGAAAGGTGGATTAGTCTGTCTCCAAGGCTAGTGTCGGAGTCAGAGTTCCATTTTACTAGTGATTTCTTTGCCTGGCTGAGACGACAGTACCTCTGGATAGAGGACTTCCCTTATGGTGATGTAGATTTCCGCGGGAGTATGGACTTGATTTTGCCTGCGGGGGAAGACTAGGATGAGTCAGGTAAGGGACTGAGCCATACATTGTCTAGTTTCTGTTTTTAAAGTTTTTGATGTATATATTTTTTTTGGGTGTGTAAAAGAGTTTTAACAGATGTATTGTTTTCAACATGCAGACAAGGGAGCAGTGCACTCAGCTGATATACCGGTACCAGGACGTCGCAGAGGCATCCTGGTTGCAGCAGATCCATCAGTACCAGTGGTGGGTCTCTTGGAGGTTGAGAGAAATCTCCAAGGCCTTATGATGGGCATCCCCCCTTTGCGGAGGGGGGAAGTGCCTTTACATCTGCAGCGGCACACTGTAGGAGTACCGAAGAATATCAATTCTCTGTTGAGGTGCGTAGTGCACACAGTAGTGTGTTACTCACAGCACAATGCAGTGCGGGGAGATTAGAGTCTTTCTGGTGATCATATTTTTTGTACGCCTTGTCAGGCAACGTTGTATGGGTGGAAAGACCCAATATTTTTCTCTTCTACATACTTTTTGATGTAATACAAACATTTTAGTCACGCCANATATATATATATATATATATATATATATATATATATATACAGTTTCAAGTTTTTACGATGCCGATGATTTGTACATGATGATGTCTGTGATGTGTTTTAATTTACATGTAATGTATAGTTTTTCTTTCCTTGAATCTTATATGTGGCAAGATACCGATCCATGATATAATTAGCTAGTGAATCTGAAACACTATTAAGTTCCTTTGGAATGTGTCTATATTTGATGTAATCGAACATTCATTCGAGATGACGAACTTGCAAGTGTAGGCGTAGCAGGATAGGACTACGGATAGCATAGATGCGGTTGAGTTGATAAACCACAAGTTGGGATTCTAAGTAAATAATGATGCGAGAGATACCTAGAGAGGAGGCTTGGGTTAATAGTCAATTGACAGCGTGATATTCTGCCATATTGTTGGTTTCTGGTCCTAAACATATGCCTCCTGAACTCACCACCTGGTCAAATTGGTAAATAACCCAAGCCGCTGAAGCAATGTTCTGGGTATGTCGGCTAGCGCCATCCGCGAACCCAAAAAATATAGGAAAGGAAGATGTCATCTGCGCATGAAAACAAAGGCACAGTCATGAGTGGCAATGACAAAGACTCGAGCATGCGAAAGAAATAGGCACACCAAAACTAAATACAATAATGTACATAGTACAAATGCTAGGTGATCTAGGCATAGTACTTCTTAAGGTAAAGCCCGTTTCGGGGCTCTCCCAGGGAAATTCCATCATGATCAACTAATTCATAGGCTCCTTTATGTAGGACATGTTTCACGATGTAGGGACTGTGCCACATGGGTTCTAACTTTCTTGTCCCCAATTTATCGTGAGCTTAGTTGTAAACAAGGACTAAGTCTTCTTCCGCGAAAGTCCGGGGGTGGACGGATTTGTCATATTGACTTTTAATTCGTTTTTGATGTGCCTCATTGGCGAGAGCAACATCATGACGCATTTCGTCCAGTTTGGATAGATACAAAAATCATTCTTCTTCAGCATAAGTATGGGGCAAGAGTTCTACTTTTAGTTTGAGTGATGGAATCTCACACTCGATCGGTAGGACGGATTCAATGCCATAGACCAACTGGAAAGGAGTGAATCCAGTTGAAGTTTTTACAGAGGTGCGATAGGCCTAGAGAGCGGAGAACAATTGTAAATGCCACGATGTTTTATTTTCCCCTACCATGTGTTGGATCATGGTTTTTAGGACTTTGTTGATAGCCTCAACTTGTCCGTTTGCTTGAGGGTAGTAAGGGGATGAGTTTTCATGGTGAAAACCCAATTTGACATGTAACTCGCTCATCATCTAGTTTTTAAAGTGTGCACCATGGTCAGTGACAATGGCACGTGGTACCCCAAAACTAGTTATGATGTGGTTGAAGAGGAATAGAGTTGCAGTACGACCATCATTCAGGAAGGTAGGCATAGCCTCAACCCATTTGGTGAAGTAGTCGACGACGACGATGATGTAACCGTGCCCCCCGACTGAGGTAGGCTTACACTACATGAAATCGATGCCCCATTTGGCAAAGTGACCGATGGCGATAATAGGGTGCAGTGCTGTAGGATGGGTGCGTGCCTTCTTGTTAAAGATTTGGCAGGGTGGACATTTTTTGATGGCCTCGATACAATCTTTGAAAATCGAGGGCCAAAAGTAGCCATCACGTAGGATTTTTTGGGCTATGACCATCCCAAAAAGGTGACCGCCACAGGCACCAAGGTGACAATCGTTTAAAATGCGTTCAGCCTCCTCGTGAGTCAGACATTGCCGAAGGATGGTGTCGATACCACGACGATACAAAGTGTTGCCAAGGATGATGTAACGGCGAGAGTGGTGATGAATGCGTCGACGCTCTTTGTGAGAGATGTTGGGCTAAAAACGTTGTGTTTGAAGGTAGAGGAGAATGTCTCCGTACCAAGGATTAGAGGTGCTGATGAGGAAGAGAGATTCATTAGGGAGAGAATCTCTAGGTTCAGTGTTTTCATCGGCATGAGGGAGAGCATAGATGAGCTCGACAAACACCAAGTATTTTTTGGATTTAGCTTTCGTAAACTCGATATCGAATTCTTGAAGAATACCGATCCATTTTGAATATTTTCCCCCAAGTACTTGACGTGTCAAGACGTGGTACATGGGGTTGGAGTCTGCGATTACCATGGTGGTGCGTAATAAGATGTAGTGGCAGAACCTTTGGACAGTGATGGCGGCTGCCAGAGCCAGTTTCTCAACATGAGAATATTTGAGTTCGGGTCCAGATAAACTCTTGCTCAGATAATAAATCACATGTTCTTCATCATTGGGGTCTTCTTGGACTAACACGATTACGATGGTGGAAGTAGAAGCGGCCAAGTAAAGGATATAATCCTTTGTATATTCAGGGGGATGTAACAAAGGTGCATGGGTCAAAGTGTGCTTGAGAGCATCAAATGATCATTAAGTAGCGTCATCCTAGATGAAAGGGACGTTATTTTGCAGTAACCGCATAAATCCTTTAGTGATCTCGGCATAATTGCAAATGAAGCGGCGAAGAAAGTTTTCTTTGCCTTGCAAACTTTGGAGTTGGATTAAATTGGTAGGTCGAGGTAAGGCTAAGATGGCCTTGATATTTAAGGGATCCACCCTGATCCCATCTTTGGAGACAATGAAACTGAGGAGTCGACCGGATTCGACAGCGAAAATGCATTTGTGTGGGTTCAGATGAATACGGTAAAACCTACATCGCAGAAAAATCGCTCGTAAATGATCAATGTGATCTGCTTGATTTAGTGAATGTGCAGGTAAATCGTCGAGATACAGTTCTGCTATATGTTTCATGTCATGAAAAGTGTATGACATGGCTCGTTGGAAAGTGGCTCCAGCATTTTTAAGGCCAAAAGGGAGCTTTCGGTAGGAGAAAGTTCCCCAAGGGTAGATGAAGGCAGTCTTGTGTTGATCTGTAGGCAAGATTTCAATCTGGTTATATCCAGAAAAGCCATCCATGAAAGAGAAGATTACGCTCCCCGCGCAATTATCGATGATTTGGTCGATGAAGGGCATAGGGTAGTTGTCCTTAGGACAAGCTTTGTTGAGATCTCTATAGTCAACATAAACATGGATGGTCCCTTGTTTCGTAGCAACCAGAACAAGGTTGGAGACCCATTCGGTTAAAGGGATAGGATAGATGAAGCCAGATTTTAGAAGCTTTTCAACTTCTACCTTTATAGCTGCGATTTTCTTGGGATGAACCGGGCGAAGCTTTTGCCGAACCGGTTTCACGTTAGGGTAGGTTTTGATTTCATGTACGATGATTGAAGGGTCGATCCCTGACATTTCCTCGTAACTCCATGCGAAGACATCGTGGAATTCCTTGAATAAAGCGGTGTAAGAAACCACTTCGTCGGGTGTGCAATTGGCACCAAGGTTAATATTTTCCACGAAACCTTCTTTGATTGAAATGTCAATCGTGATCGTAGTGGAGATGTTACCCATGTTCCCCTCAGAGAGAGTATCTTGTGTGAGGATGGGAGATTGTGGAACTTTGGTAACATTGAGGGGGAAGACAGATCAAATGTCTTGGTGGATTTCTTCCAAAGGTGGAAGAAAAGAGGATCAATGGTGGTTTTCATCCCATGGCAAATCGTCAATGCTAAGCATTTCCATGATAGATTCGTCCGAAGGAAAAATTTGGGAAATGTAATCAACGATGGATGATAGGGAATCTAACCATGAGGGCACTGAATAAGTATCGAGTGCCAATGAATGTGAAGTATTCAAAGAGGGAGAAGCAAATTGAATAGCTACGTATGCGGCCTCAGCTGGGCTCAGTGGCATAGTGTTGCTGAGCACATTGAATTCCAAAGGACTAGGCACAATCCAAGGATCGGATGATTCCAAGGATTGATAAGGCATAGTCGAAATCATATTGACAGCGGCAATATGGTGTGCAGTAGGTGGAAGTGGTGTAGGGAAAGTACCCATGAGGCTAGAATCTTTCAATAAGCCAACACCAATAATTTCATATGTAACTGGGTGGTCTCCTAGAAAGGGAATGTTGTTGGTAGTAGGGATGTGAGCATCGGGTGTACAGAAATGGAGCTGGTTGATGGCAACAATTTTGCCTTGATGGGGGAATTGTACACATCAAAACACTGACGAGGAAATGACAGTCATGGCATAGAACCAACTTCTTCCAAGTAGTAGGTTGTAATCGAGGGGGGCATCGACCACCTCGACGTCAACAATAACAGTTTTGCCGCCCAACTGAACAGCTAAGGATTGTAATAATCCATGAGGATGAAAACCTCGTCCATCAAAGGTGCGTAAAATGGTAGCAGATTTGTTAAGGGCAGGTGATTTTAATCCTTTCCAACAGGCTAGAGACATGACACAGGTGGAGGCTCCCTCATCTAGGATAGTCTGGTGGATTTGTGGATTGTGAAAAACCACATCGATTTGGAAAGCTAGCTGGTGGGAGAGTCGCGGCTGATGATCATCCAGATTAAACGTGAGGTAGTTTGATGACTCAAGATCAAAAGCATCGATAGTGGCTAAGAGCGTTCTACATTGGCTAGGACAGTGTTGTAGAACTTCCAAGGCAGACATAGCACATGGGGCTTGGGCCAAATCTTCTACAATATTGTAGTTTTGGGTAGCCCGTGAATTGGGATTGAATGTGGATTTCCAGATGGTGCTCTTAGGAGGGCATAAGATGGATTCAAAAGAAGGTTTCTCAATCTGGAGTGGCCTAGATGAAGGGTTAATAGATGGAGGATTGATGGAGGATGGTAATGGGTCTGATGGAGAACCGTTAACGATCTTCGATTTATCAGGTTTAACTAGCGTGTCATATGTCGCAGGGCGAGTTGTTAGATTAACTTCGTTAAACATGTAAATGTGGGCACTTGTTGAGGCCTCATCATGGAGTTGGTTGGAACTACCCCCCGGCGTGGGGGTTTGTGCAACCAAAGATTGTTGCTGTGGAAAAGGCTAAGTGAGCACGGCGGGTTGTGAATTTCCCTTGAAAAGTTTGGCCACTTCATCGCGATGTGGCAAGTCTCGAGTGTAGTGATCGTCACCACAAATGAGACATGGGAATTTTGGTTTTTTTTGTGGTTGTTTTCTGCCAGTAGGGGTTTGCGGTTGGGTCTTGGGTTGTTCGTTGTTGTTGTTCTTCTTTGGTTTGTTCCTCGCTTTCTTCTTGCCCCCAAGTTGTTGTGAAGGGGTTGACTGGACCGCATTCACATCAGAGACCTGAGGTTGAGGGGGGGTCAAAGAGGGTGCAGTCGAACTGGGAGCAGCCGTGGAAGCGGGCCGCTGGATTGTTCCAGTAGACTGGGTAGTAGATTGAGTTTTGACGGAGCCAATAACTCCATCTGCATGCGAAGCAGTCGATGGTTTGGATGGATCATTAGTGGCATGGGTAGTGTTCGGTATCAACTCATATAGAGTAATGGATTGTGAATAGACTAAGTCTAAGTACTAAGCTCTGGCAATGGCTTCTTCCTCAGTGACTACACCACCCATGGCAACGTCATGAGCGATCTGGGGTACAAACGATTTAGTGAACCATTCTACTAACAATTGGTCAGGAATGACCGCTTTGATTAGCCTTTGTCGTCATCTCCATTCATGAATGTGGTCGGAGATATGTACGGAAGTTGTCTGACGAAGGGAGGTTAATAGTTTAGTACCCATCTCGTACCAAATAGGTAGTTGGAAATGCGTGAGGAAGGACATGGCGAGGGAGTTGAAATCGTGAAAAGATGCGCGTGGTAACTCAATATACCATTTTGCTGCGGAACCTGTAAGTGTTCGTTGGAAAAGAAGGAAATGGATCGAATCGTCCATGAGGGAGTTGGATGAACACCACAAATGGAAGGTCATCATGTGGTTGTTTGGGTCTTCTCCAGACTTTTTGTCGAATTTTGGGATATCAGAAGGAAGTTTAGCTGGGATAGCTGGCCAAACCGGAGAATGATAAATAGGATCGTTCGTTAACCGAGACAAGTTTGGAAGGTCCAGAGTGGCTAGAAAAGGTAGTTGTCGGTTAAACTATGGGTAATGCTGGTGTGGCAGAGGGACACCAGTGGGGCCCAATACTGGGTTATGTGGATAGTTATAACTCATGGGCCCTCTTATGTGAGGTTGGTTTTGACCAAGGTACATAGGATTTGAGATGTTTTGAGAAGTATGTGTGAGCGGAGGATAACCGGATGGGTTTTGTGGATTATAGGGTGGGTTTGGCATTTGTCTATGAGGGGGGTGTTGCAGAGTCTGAACATTTTGTCCCGTGGAGGCATGTGGATTTCCTTGAAAAGGGATGCTCCATGGATTGGGTGTGGCGAACACATTTTGTCCTTGTGGTTGATGGTATACTCCGGATTGAGGTTGGCCCCTGCATGAGGGTGCCCCTCGAGTGGAATTTGTCCTCCGGTGGGAGGATGCCCCCCCAGCACTAGGGTTCCCTCCGAATGGATTTTGTCCTCCGGTGGGAGGATTCCCCCCAGCACTAGGGTTCCCTCCGAATGGATTTTGTCCTCCGGTGGGAGGATGCCCCCCAGTTTGAGGTAGAGTTCTCGAGATCTGAAAGCCAGACGTCAATGACTGACCGGTGTTGCCGAGCGGGTTGGGACCACCAAGACCAGTCCCTCCGGGTTGTTGGATAGGTATGGAACTTCCCGGTATAATTTGGGTAGTGGTTTGGGCAGTGGTGGCAATGGAAGCATTCAATGCCCTAAATCCAAAAGGGAGTGTAGGTCTTGGGGTTACAAGTGTGCCAATCGGGGCTTGATTAACTACTGCATTACCGGCGGGGATAGTCGGAATATGTGGGGCCATTGTCGAATGGGCCGTCTGGAGGGGAATAGTAGACCTTGGGCCAACGGACGGTGTGTTCGGACCAACGGGTGGTGTGGCTGTAAAAATGGTGGTACTGGTGAAATGATTTGGGGGTACAGTGTAGGAAAAAGGTATGTCAGCACCTTCTCCTGTTCCATAAAGATCTTGCACCAAGCGTGGTGGACTCTGAAAAATGTTTGTGGTCTAGAAGGGGTCACTGGATAAAGGGTTTTGAGAAGATCTGGCCAGAATGTCAGAAGGATGGATGACAACAAATTCTCCAGTGGAATTCAGGTGGAGGATCTATCATTCGTATCCCTCTGGAATGCGGTAAGCTTCCGGAGATTCTGAGACAATTCGAAAATTCTCCAAAGGAATGGGAACTTCTTCCTGGGAAGTTGTAGTATTATGAACCTCACTCTGTTGAGGATATTCCTCTGTAGAATGAGGGGGTAAAGGGGTGTTTCCTTCCATATTATCTGGAGGAAGTCCCTATAGCCTCCACGAGCGGCGTGGAGGGTCGATGTTGGCGGAAAAGAGTCAGTGAAAGAAATCTATGGCCAACTAACGAAAAGAAACAACACATGCTAAAAAAATCTAAAAATCACAACCAAGCAAACATGACCTTCTTTTGATGAAAATCTAAGAATCACAACCAAGAAAATAGTGGAGTCGCCAGTTTTTGTTGTAGGAAAATATCCCTGCGGATAGGTAGATCGTCTCTAAGAGCTTGACCCTAACTCTAGACAGAAAATGATTAATGTGGACACCGAATTCCTTTCAAATCTATCTAAACTAACACATGAGAAGGAAGGATGACAGAAGTACCTCTTTATCGATGTTTGTCCCTGCACACTCTGAGTTTCGCTCCAATCCTTTGCTCCTCGCTGAGTTCTATAGACAAACAAGATACGACCACTTCCTACTCTATTGATATTAGCTTCAAAACAGATTTATCAACTAATGATAAGTTCATGTGACATTAGACACAAACTAGAAAGAAACATGCCAAGTGTTTCATATTAATGAGAATAATGACAACAGTACTTACAATCGTAGATGCGAATGTGACAGCTTCATCAAGTCCTCTTCGTCTAACCCTTGCCTGAAAGAACCACAATTTGGATAACAACAGCTTCACTGATCACTCTCTTCTGGATGACTATGTGTTTCCTCCAAGATCATAGGTTTCATGCTAGCAATTCTTCCCCCTTTCCATCATATTAGAGCCTGTTTATATAGGTTAAGAGGAGATTAACCTCTTGAGTTATCTTTAGAACAAGTTGGGAACCTTCTCCTTAGATCAGGGATCTCTTGATGAAACCAAGAATTCAGATACAACTGCCTCCTAATCTCGAAAGATCCTCCCCTTATTCTCCCCAACGGGACAACTACTGCCTCAGATTAGGCAGCACTCCCTTAGAAGGGGCATAAAAGCATTGTAGCGCTCTCTGGCAAGCTTTGGCAGGGCGCCAACACTTTCAATATGAGAAGCGCTCCTTCAGAGGGGGCAGGGGAGCGTTATAATGCTTCCTGAAGCCTTGTAGGGGAGTGCCAGTGCTCCTAAGGCTAATATAGGGGAGCGCTCCCCCTCAAAACCTTTGTTTAAGAACCCTCTTCAGGTGTCAAGAGTTATTTGTCTTCAGTAAACCAGTTCTCCTTCTTCAAATCAAGCATATGAGATGCGACACTTGTAACCAAATTGTAACCAACTTGAGATGGAAGTATGTTCGAACATCATTTGCGACACTTGTAACCAACTTGCGACAATTGCAAAAGTTGTAAGGAAGATGTGACACTTATGATAATTGAGAGGAACATGTGACACTTTATCCAACTGAGTAATTTTGACATGTAACAACAATGATGTAACTATGCCCCTCGGCCGAGTGAGGGTGACATGTCATAAAATCAATGCCCCATTTTGCAAAAGGACCAACTGAGACCACAGGATGAAGAGGAGCAGGATGCGACCAAATTTTCTAATTATAGGTCTGGCAAGCATGGCACTTCTGAACGGCAGTAATGCAGTCATTAAACAAGGAAGGCCAAAAATATCCTACACGTAAGATCTTCTGAGCAGTAGCATACCCAGACATATGACCACCACATGCTCCAGAATGACAGTCATTCAGAGCTTTCTTAGCTTCGTCAAAAGTCAAACAATGTCAAAAAACAGAGTCAATCCTTGATGGTAAAGAGTATCTCCAAGGATAATGTACTGACGAGCTTGATAATGGACATGATGCCATTCAGTACTAGACAAAGTAGGCTGGAAAGTCTGGGTTTGGAGATATATAATGATATCCCCATACCAAAGATCGTCAGTGCTTATAAGGAAAAGCGATTCATCAGGTAATGAATCTACTGCTACATTTTCCGTAGCAGAGTGAGGAAAATCGCATATTAACTCAACAAAAACTAAGGATTTCTTAGACGTGGCTCGATCAAATTCCAATTCAAAATCCTAGAGTATGAAAATCCATTTGGAGTACTTTCCCCCTAGCAATTGACGTGTCAAAATATGTTGCATAGGGTTGCAATGTGAAATCACTGTATTTTTCCTTGAGAGAATATAATTCTGAAAGCGTTGAACAGCTTGAACGGTAGCCAAAGCTAGTTTTTCAACATGCCGATACTTGATTTCAGTTGATGTGAGACTTCGAATCAAGTAATAAATAACATGTTCATCATGTGCATCATCCTCTTGAACGAGAACCATGCCAATAGTATACTCGGAGGCAGCAAGATAAAGAAAGTAATCACGACTATAATCAGGAGGAAAGAGAAGCGAGGCTCGCGTGAGGGACAACTTCAAAGCCTCAAAAGAATTGTTGGCCACGGTATCCAAGACAAACTCTGAACCTTTCTTTAGTAGCCGTGTAAAACCACGAGTAATCTTGGCGTAATTAGGGATGAAATGACGAAGAAAGTTTGCTTTCCCCTGCAAACTTTGCAACTGGCGCAGTGTAGAAGGAGGAGGGAGATTAAGAATCGCCTCAACCTTAAGAGGATCTACCCGGATCCCTTGACATGAAACAATGAAACCTAGAAGACGGCCGAACTCTATGCAAAAGATGCATTTATGAGGATTTAAACGAATGCGATAGAACCGACAACGAATGAAAATTGCTTGGAGATGAGTGGGGTGATCGACTCGGCGTAAAGAATGAGCTGGTAAATCGTCCAAATAAGGTTGAATGATATGCTTTATATCATGAAACGCATAAGACATAGCACGTTGAAATGTTGCGCCCACATTCTTAATACTGAAGGGAAGTTTTCTATAGGCAAAATTACCCCAAGGACAAATAAAAGCGGTTTTATGTTGGTCCTCGGGAGTGATGTTAATTTGATTATAGCCGGAGAAACCATCCATGAGAGAAAAAATTTCACTTCCGGCATAGTCATCGACAATCTGGTTGACGAAAGGGGTTGGAAAGTTGTCTTTTGGACAGGGTTTGTTAATATCCTGATAATCAACACACACACACAAATACTACCACCTTTCTTATCAATCGGTACAGGGTTGGAAACCCATTCTGTCAGAGCCACGGGATAAATAAAACCAGCTTTAAGAAGTTTTTCAACTTCGAGTTTGATAGCTGCCGCTTTACGTGGGTGGACCGGACGAAGGCACTGCTGGACTGGTTTAGCTTCGGGGTATGTCTTAATCTCATGTACAACAATAGTAGGGTTGATACCAGGCATCTGTTCGTAGCTCCAGGCAAAGATGTCACGAAATTCTTTAAACAGAGATATATAACTGACGATTTCATCCAGAGAACACAAAGCTTCAATATGAACATTTTCAACTATCCCAGGTTTAACTGATATATCAACAGGAATCGTGGGAGAAATATTAATGAGGTTCCCTTCGGCAAACACATCATGCGTATATCTGGGAACGGTCGATATAACAACAATGGTCGACGGAGTTGAAATCCGTTGGTAGTTCTCAAGAGTTCGTTGTTCCAGAAACAGTATGGAATGATGATGCCCATCATCCCAAGGGGTGTCCTCCATGACGGACATGATCATCTTGTCAGTGGGAAATATGACACGGAAAGGATCGAGAGACAACTCATCAAGAGAGGGTGTAGAGGGTGTTTCCGATTGAATCGCATGATAAGCAGACTCAATCGGACTTAAAGGCATGACTTTGCCGAAACGAGTGTGATCTCCAGGGTCAGGGACTATCCACAGGTCGGAAGACACAGGAAGTTCATGAGGTATGGTGGAGATTATGTTAATAGAAGCAATTGACGACTGTGAAACATCGGGTGGTGGTGGAATGGGAAAATTACCCATTAACGAAGAGTCTTTTAAAAGGCCTACACCGACATTCTCGTAACCCGGTGGGGTTTTAGCTATAAACGGCACGTTGCCAGTATGAGTATCAGAATTAAAGAAGGCAAGTTGATTAACCATAACAACCTTTCCTTGATGAGGAAATTGTACGACATCGAAAAGTGTTGACACAATAGCGCGCATAGAATCTATCCAGCTACGACCAAGTAGAAGATTATAATCCAGGGGAGCATCGAAAAATTCCACTTCAACTTGGATGGTCTTACCTTCTAGAGTAACAGGCAATGATGGAAGAACACCGTAAGGCTTAAAACCAGAGCCATTGAAGGCTTTCAAAGTATTTTGTGATTTATTTAAAGGAGGAGAGCCAATGGCTTTCCAACAAGCAAAAGACATTACACACGTAGAGGCACCCTCATCAATAACAGTTCGACAAATATTCTTGTCGGCGAGAACAACTTGTATTTGAAACACAAGCTAAGGGGGAAACCTTGGAATATGATATTCTGAGTCAAAGACTATTAAATTCATATCTGTAGGGTCAGTTCCACCTATAGCTTTCAACAGAGCCCTCCGTTGTGCAGGACAAGACTGAAGGACTTCAAGGGCAGACATCGTTGAAGGTGCTTGGGCCAGATCTTCGACAATGCTATAGTTCTGGGCCGCACGAGCATGCGGATTGAAGGCCAATTTCTTAACGACACCTTTCGAAGGTGGTCGCAGAATTGTATCAAGGATAAGTTGTTCTAGATGAAGAGGACCGTTCGTAGGTGGAGTCGGTGGAGAGTGTTGTACCAAAGTAGGAGGTAAATCGTCAGCCTTCTCCTTAGACGAAGTATAGTCTTTGGCTCTAGTCGTGAGTGCAACGTTATTTTTCTTAGAACCACTAGTACACATCAAAACATATGATGTCGTAGAAGTATATGGTTGGTCATGAATCACCAACTGAGCCTATTGTTGAGACGGGAAGGGTTGTGACAAGATTGCCGACGTAGAGGGTTTCGACGTTCCTTGAAGGAACTTAGTAACCTCGGCACGTCGTGGACAATCCTTCATGTAGTGATCGTCACCATAGATAAGACAAGGATATTGTGGCTTGTGCTTATCTCAATCTTCAACAGGAGGGGTTTTAGTTTTCTCAGTTTGATTATTATTTTTACTCTCCTTATTCTTGCCTCTCCCTTTCTTTGATTTATTTTTACCGGTCAGTGTAGATTGAACAACGTTCACCTCAGAAGTTTTACCAGTGGAAGTGGCAGGATATGGAGCACTTTGAACATTAGAAGATGTAGATTTAGGGTTTGTACTTGAAACAAAATGTGAATGGACATGAGCAGTACCAATCACACCATCAGCTGCATGTGAGGTAGATGGAGCAGTTGAAGTGCTGGAAGTACCAGGATGAGGTAATTCAGGTAGAAAATCATAAAGTGTTCCCATTTGTGAATAAACAAGATCAATATATTGAGCATGAATTATAGCCTACTCCTCCGTAACAACACCACCCATGGCAATGTCTTTACCAATTTCATTCATGAAGGATTTCGTAAACCATTCTGCCAGTAACTGATCAGGGAGTTCAAGTTTAATGAGACGTCGTCTCCTTCGCCACTCATGGATATGGTCCGATATATGAGTGCCTTTTGTTTGTTTAAAAGAAGTCAAGATCTCAATCCCAGTATCATAATGGATCGGTAACTGGTAATGTGTAAGAAAATCCATAGCCAAGGTGTTGAAATCAGAAAAGAAACCTCGTGGAAATTCAATATACCACTTCGTAGCAGAATCGGTAAGGGTTCGTTGAAAAAGATGTAGACGAATGGAATCATCCATCAATGAGTTGGACGAACACTATAAGTGAAAAGTCATGACATGATTATTTGGGTCCTCTCCCACCTTGCCATCGAATTTAGGAATATCTGATGGAAGCTTGGCGGGAATAGCAGGCCATTGGGGAGAGTGACGAATAGGATCATTTAGAATCCTAGACAAATCTGGAAAATCCAAGGTAACAAGAAAAGGTAACTGTTGGTTCACTTGTGGGTACTGATGGCTTTGGGGTGGAAGCCGGCAAACCAGTAGCACTGTTTGCACCCAATTCGTCACTGTGTGAGCAAAAAGTGAGTGCTTACATGCCCAGTTGGGCTCTGCTAGGCATGACAGCTGTGAGGTAAAAGTTAGAAAGAGAAACAACTAAGTTATAAACAGAAATCAAACTAAAACTAATTAAAACTAAGAGCATGTGAAAAAAATGAAAAACAAATGTAAATGGACCAATATCACCAATGTATTAGCTGATCTGATTGATGAAATCCAAAGATACACAATGGAGAAAGAGGACTTGGGTCCCTTCCCTCTCC
>JZKD02S1954165.1:1041425-1101432 GCA_000966675.3 Picea glauca | reverse complement strand
CATGCCAATACCGAGGCCCCTTGATATAAAAAAAAACCATATCATAAATCCAATATATATAAACCATATGTTAAAAAAACCAAAGCACATGATTAAATGTTATAAACCATATTATAAAACCCAAATCGCAAAACATAGCATATGGAATACAACCATATGTTAAAATATATGGAGCGCCCGACATATATATTAAACTATAACCAAAGTCCAAAAGTTAATGCGCCAGAAATTTTGTTGGAACTAAAAATATACTTTATACATATTATGATATGTAATATAACAAATCACGCAAGGACGGGAAGTCTGCGGGTTTGACCCCGGGACTTCCGCCCTCCCAAACCATTATAACCACTTCCACTACAAATGCGCCACCACCTTGGGACATGCAGAATATGGCGTGCATTCCTTAAAAATTGAAGAGATGCGGGGGATTTCGGAGGGCACGTCGCCCATAGCTTGCGCCCCCCAAAACTATTATTTTTTTTAATCTTTAAATGGAGCATGGCACATAGAGAGAGGAAGGAAGAAGGAGCTTTTGATGCAGGCCGAGACAGGGACGCAGACCGAGGTGCTGCCGCACAATGAGCGCAGTGAATTTTCACGTAGGCTGAGGTGGTACTTGCACCTAGTCCGCGGTGGCACAAAATTGGCATGCATCTCGAGGCAGTACATAGTATACACTTAGGGGCAGATTGGGAATAGTGCCAAAAAGGGCAGTGGGAGTCCAGTTTCAGAAACATATCGAGTTTATACTCAAAAGTCTCAAATTTTCGCAAGGATTCCAGATCCAGCTTCAGTTTTTGCATTCAGGCATCCAGACAGAAAAGTGCTCACAAAATCTTCCAGAGACACGGAAAGGTATCCATGTTCATACTTAAAAGTTTCAGAATTTCATCTTGCAGCTGTTGTTGAAGTCTGTTACTATATATGCCAGACAAAACTCAAAAGTCACTTTGTAAGCATTTGAATACTTAATCTATCGGCCTTCCCATTTGAAAAGTGGTCCAGAGAGGTAGCCAGGAAGTCTGGTGAACTCCGTTACCAATTCTTGTTCTTAGATAGTATGCTTACATGTTTATGTGTGATGAAATTTCTTTAATTTTGCATTCATAAAGATGGTTAACAATTAAGAAATTCACATGCAAGTAACGGTTAAAGATCAAGTAAAAATTTCAGATCATATAGTTATCCATTGGTGGCATAATCCTGGTCATTGGTTGATTGTTTATGGTTCTAAAAGTTTCTTATGCATTCTAGTTTTATTTCCTTAGTTGTTTTAGTTTGTTTACTTGTTTATTTCATGTGCTTGTCTTGTTTAACCCATGCACTAACCTCTGTCTTGTCTAGCAGGCCCAAGTAGGCATGCAAGTGCCCTTGTTTTGCTCACCCAAGTGACGAAATGAACACAAAAGATTGGCAACCATAATGGGGAAAGGTATCAATTTCCACCATATTTGGGCTTAGAGAGCACTTCTTTTTAATCCATTTGTCTCACAAGTACCAAAACCATCCTAGCCTTACCTGCCGAAAACAAGATTTTGAACTGGAGGAGGAGAATTTCACTCAAAAATATTTCCCCTGACGTGTATTAAAATGTGCACGGGTATTCCATCCCACATATGCACACTCAATGCACTGTGCGCACAAAATACTTATGTTCTTTTCACATTCTATGCACTATCAGAACTGTAACGCACACACATTTCTAGAGTTTCAAAATTCTAAGGGTTTTTGTGATGATTTTAAGGCCCCTAGCCTTCAAATTCTTGCTTTCATGCAATTTGTAAATGCACTCCACTTAGACTCCTTTCCGATATGAAAGTTTAGCTAAACATAGGCACTTAGGGGGTAAAAAGAACCATATAGTATCGTCTTTTGCTTTGATTTCCACATGGATGGCTTATTTGGTTTGTAAAATTTAAGTTGAGATTATTTCTATCACATATAAAAACACTTGCATTGGGACCATAAATCAAATTTGATCATTGAGTATGCTCTTCTCTCGCACCATAGAGCGATCTTGAGAATCACAAAGGTGGTTAAGGGGACATTTCATCTCCCTTAACAAAAATATTTAGGAGAGGACAAAGCCCCCTAGGGCTCCTCTTAGTTTCTTTTAAAATCATCTTAAATTTGTAAGGGCCCATACATGCCCACATGTTGCAAACTTAGGATATTTTCTTGAAATTTCTTTCTTATTTTACATCACTAGGAGAGTCTAAAGATCAAAGTAACGGGCCCATACATTCCCACATGCTTGCAATCTACGATAGTTTTTCAGGATTTCTTAGTGTAAACAACATTAGGGAGTTTAAAGGATTGGTGAGGACCCATATGTCCACATGCTAGTTCTTTAGAGATTTTAAAATTCTGCAAGGTTGTACCAATGACACTTAGTAAGATAGATAACAAAGATTTGTAAGGACCACATGAATTCCACATGTTGCAAATTCACACCTAACTCATTAAAATTTGGCACACTCTTTCACTTGCTCACACACAAAGTCACTCCTCACTCACATAATTTCCATCTTGAATTGTGGAGGTTGAAGTAGGTTTTCTCCGAAGGAATTCTGAAACATCCCACTATTTCTTGAAGAAATTATCCACACCCACTTAATTCAAACAATATTGGTTCACACCCCCAATCTCTCATCCCACCACATATAAATTTTTTCTAAAAACTCACTAAGTTTTTCTCCATAGGAGGTGCCAAAACAAATTTTTTAGTCTAGGTAGGATCTCGGGGGTAGGCATCCAAATAACTCCCCGTTATCTGGTTCTCACATTTTCAAACATTAGAAGTTGAAAAATAGGGAACTTTAAAATCCTTCAAATCAAGTGTTCCTACACCATAAGGAAGGGAGATACCCGTGAAGGGTTTAAGGCTGAGGTCAGGTTGTTTTGTGCGTCCCCCTTGAGTCACCCAACTCTTGGAAGGGATCCAACCAGTGACCCATTTCTGAGGCCGAAAATATAAATGCCACACTTTGACCAAGGTACCTAGTGACTAAATTTATGACATCTACCCAAATGGATATTGTGGGCTGCAATTGCACCTTGATTAGATTTTGTGTGGCTATTGGGAAATATCACTAGCTCTTTCGGGATATGCACCCTCTACCCCTCATTATAACTGATTATTTCATTGTTCACTAGTTTCTCTTCCATTGGCTTCAGACCCCACTGTTGAGTGCTCTTGGAAGGTCCAGTTCTATTTGAGAGGAAGGCTGATACGTATTTTTAGGACACGCGCATTTTCTTTATTTGTTCCCCCACGTGGAAAAAATCCACCTACCCACATGTATGCTTATTTACAGTTTATTTATGTATGATGCTCATTTGATTACATGCAATTGTGATTTATAGTGGTATTGGCCCTTGGTTACGAATTAAGGAAGAACTCGAAGAAGAAGGAAGATAAAGGACGAAGTGGGAACTGTGTGGAAGGCACATTGATTGAGGATGGGTAGAAGTGGCCAAAGGAGCAGAAAAGAAGGAGTGAAGTAAGGGAAAGTGAGCTGTTGGACGAGAAGATTGAGGAGAATAGATCAGCAAGGAAGATGGATCATGGACAACTCAGCAAGCGGAAAAATCCACCAATGGATTCTTTGGAGCACCTCGTGGGAAAGAAGGAAAAGACAAGCTGACGAAGCCCAAAATACGCGGGTCAAGTTGACCTAGGGTTTTAGACACCTAGGGTTTTTGTCTTTTAGGGTTTGGAAACCTAGGTTTCGGCCTAAGGTTGTTGGTGAGTCATTGTAATGTATAAATAAAGATCAAGAGGAGTGAGGAAAGGTTCATTGATGGTTGAGAGTTCATTATTATTGTTTTTTGATTTTTGTTGTGTGAGAGAGAAGTGTTGTATGTGAGAGCCTTCTGGTATTGTAAGATCTTTAGATGTGTGCAAAGATCAACCCTGCAACTTGGTGCACAGGGAGGGGAGAGAAGAAGAGAAGGAGAGAGAGATCTGCAAGCTAAGAGCATAGATAGAATTGTATGTTTTCATATAATATCAAGAAACACAGTTCTGTGGATGTAGCCCTAGGGAGAGGGTGAACCACGTATATTTTGTGTCTCTGTGGTTGATGTTGTGTTCATTATCATATGTTATTCTGTTATTGCATTATGATGTTAGATCTGGAATATAATTGTGCGAAGTAGGTTTATGATTGGTAAGAATAATTAGGTTGTTGTGTATTGTTGCCTTGGATCCACTTGCATTCCCTCTGGTTGTAGACACATGTGTCCTGCAACCCCCTATTGCTAGTTCAGGTGAGATTGAATCTACTTCGCAGGTGTTGCCGAAAGGGCTAGTAGTTAGGGATTGTTGGTGCGTTGTTAGAGTTGAACCTTGGGTCTACCCCTGTGCCAACAATTGTGAAGGTCCAAATTATACAAATCTCTTGTTCATTTATTTCTCTCATTACCATTTTCACACTTTCACTTTGCTAGTCAGACATCATAGGGGACCCATAGAATCCTGGTCGTTCCAGATGCTTGCAAGACCTCCCTCCTATTTTAGGAGGAGTTCCTAGTCTTGCCAACTCACTGTCTCAACCATCTCACACCCCTCTGAGCACCACTATTTTGGGATCAGCTTTTCTTGGTTCCACTTTACTTGGGTCAAATTCCCAAGGCCATCCATCCACTAACTCTCTTCATAAGGAGGCAGGAGGAAAAATTCTTCTCAAGGGATAAGTACAACCCCACCAAATCCCCCTCAAGGGTCAGGTCTACTACATGTTCACACCATGGCTGGAACTAATCCTCCACCAACAGCCCCCTTGCCATACTTGGCATCTCTCAACATTCCTGATTTGAGTAAACTCACAAATGATCCTATTTTACATGACCCCACATGGCCCAATATGCCTACCAAGCTACCTTCAGATATTCCAAAATTTGAAGGAAAACCGGGGGAAGATCCTGCCGACCATGTCATGACCTTCCACTTATGGTGCTCTTCAAACAAAATCATGGATGACTCCATCTGCTTAAGGTTATTTCAAAGAACACTCACTGGTCCATCAACCAAATGGTTTGTGGATGAAAAATCTGGGTCCCATGTGACTTTTGAATCCTTGGCCAAAGCCTTTTTGACATTTTTTCAACTACTAGTTCGTCATGACACTGGATCAAAACTACTCTCCAAGTGAAAACAAACCTCAACTATGCATATTTCCGACCACATCCACGAATGGCATCGATGACATAGTTTATGTAAAGCAAAAACCACCAAAAGAACAACGTCTCGATTCATTTCTAAATTCACTCGTCTCTATACTGGCCAAAGATGTGGCATCCACCTTCCCCCAATCCGAAGAGGAAGCCATCAAAAAGGCTCAATAGTTCGAACTCATTTATGCTCAATCAAGTTACTTATACACAATATTACCTGATGCACCCAGACCTATACCATTTGTCCAGGACAAACCTGACATGTCTCACACTGCAGATGGGTTTATTGGTACCACGACACACCACAACCCATACATCCAACCACCACCCATGTATGGTGCACCTCAATATCCGCAACCATATGGATGGCCATCTTACTACCATCCTCCCCCTTAACTATAATGCTCACACATTTCAAGAGTTTCAAAATTGTAAGGGTTTTTGTGATGATTTGAAGGCACCTAGCCTTCAAATTCTTGCTTTCATGCAATTTGTAAATGCACTCCACTTAGAATCCTTTCCCATATGAAAGGTTAGTTAAACATAGGCACTTATGGGGTAAAAAGAACCATATATTCTCCTCTTTTTCTTTGGTTTCCACATGGATGACTTGTTTGGTTTGTCAAATTTAAGTTGAGATTATTGCTATCACATATAAAAACACTTGCATTGGGACCAGAAATCAACTTTGATCATTGAGTATGCTCTTCTCTCACACCATAGAGCGATCTTGAGAATCATAAAGGTGGTTAAGGGGACATTTCATCTCCCTTAACAAAAATATTTAGGAGAGGACAAAGCGTCCCTAGGGCTCCTCTTAGTTTCTTTTGAAATCATCTTAAATTTGTAAGGGCCCATACATGCCCACATGTTGCAAACTTAAGATATTTTCTTGAAATTTCTTTCATAGTTTACATCACTAGGAGAGTTTACAGATCAAAGTAATGGGCCCATACATTCCCACATGCTTGCAATCTAGAATAGTTTTTCAAGCTTTCTTAGTGTAAACAACATTAGGAAGTTTAAAGGATTGGTAAGGACCCATATGTCCACATGCTAGTTCTTTAGGGATTTTAAAAATCCGCAAGGTTGTACCAATGACACTTAGTAAGATAGGTAACAAAGATTTGTAAGGACCACATGACGTCCACATGTTGCAAATTCACACCTAACTCATTAAAATTTGGCACACTCTTTCACTTGATCACATGCAAAGTCACTCCTCACTCACATAATTTCCATCTTGAATTGTGGAGATTGAAGTAGGTTTTCTCCAAAGGAATTATGAAACGTCCAACTATTTCTTGAAGAAATTATCCACACCCACTTAATTAAAAAAAGATTGGTTCACACCCCCAATCTCTCAGCCCACAACATCTAAATTTTTTCTAAAAACTCACTAAGTTTTCCTCCATAGGAGGTACCAAAAGAATTTTTTTAGTCTAGGTAGGATATCGGGAGTAGGAATCCAAATAACCCCCCGTTATCTGGTTCTCACATTTTCAAACATTAGAAGTTGACAAATAGCGAACTTTAAAATCCTTCAAGTCAATTGTTCCTACACCATAAGACAGGGAGATACCCATGAAGGGTTGAAGACCGAGGTCTGGTTTTTCTATGTGTCCCCCCTTGAGTCACCCAATTCTTGGAAGGGATCCAGCCCGTGACCCATTTCTGAGGCCAAAAATCTGAATGTCACACTTTGACCGAGGCACCTAGTGACCAAATTTAGGACATCTACCCAGGTGGCAATTGTGGGATGCAATTGCACCTTGATAAGATTTTGTGTGGCTATTGGTAAATATTGCCATCTCTTTCGGGATATGTACCCTCTACCCCTCATTATAACTGATTATTTCATCCTTCACTAGTTCCTCTTTCGGTGGCTTCAGACCCCACTGTTGAGTGCTCTTGGAAGGTCCAGTTCTATTTGAGAGGAAGGACGATACGTATTTTTAGGACACAAGCATTTGCTTTATTTGTTCCCCCACGTGAAAAAATCAACCTACCCACATGTATGTTTATATACAGTTTATTTATGTATGATGCTCATTTGATTACATGCAATTGTGAGTTATATTGTGAAGGTCCAAATTATACAAATCTCTTGTTCATTTATTTCTCTAATCACCATTTTCACAGATTCACTTTGCTAGTTGGACATCGGGACCCACATAATCCTCGTCGTTCTAGACGCTTGCAGAATCTCCCTACTATTTTAGGAGGAGTTCCTAGTCTTGCCAACTCACCGTCCCAATCATCTCACACCCCTGTGAGCACCACTATTTTGGGATCATTTCTTTTGGTTCCACTTTGCTTGGGTCCAATTCCCAAGGACATCCATCCACCAGCTCTCCTTCATAAGGAGGCGAGGGGAAAACTTCTTCTCAAGGGAGAAGTACAACTCCACCAAATCCCCCTCAATGGTCAGGGCAACTACCTTCTCACACCATATATGGAACTAATCCTCCACCAACACCCCCCATGCCATACTTGGCATATCTCAACGTTACTGATTTGAGTAAACTCACGAATGATCCTATTTTACATGACCCCACATGGCCCAATGTTCCTACCAAGCTACCTTTAGATATTACAAAATTTGAAGGAAAACAGGGGGAAGATCCCGCCAACCATGTCATGACCTTCCACTTATGGTGCTCTTCAAAAAACATCATGGATGACTCCATCCGCTTAAGGTTATTTCAAAGAACACTCACTGGTCCACCAGCCAAATGGTATGTGGACGAAAAATCAGGGTCCCATATGACTTTTGAATCCTTGGCCAAAGCCTTTTTGACATTTTTTAAACTACCAATTCGTCATGACACTAGTTTAGAACTGCTCTACGAGTGAAAACAAACCTCAACTATGCATATTGCTGACCACATCCATGAATGGTGTCAGCGACATAGTTTATGTAAAGCAGAAACCACCAAAGAACAACATCTCGATTGGTTTCTAAAATCACTCGTCTCTATACTGGCCAAAGATGTGGCATCACCTTCCCCCAATCCGAAGAGGAAGCCATCAACAAGGCTCAACAGTTTGACCTCATTATGCTCAACCAGGTTACTTATACACAATATTACCTAATGCACCCAAAACCGTACCATTTGTCCAAGAAAAACCTGGCATGTCTCATGCTGTGGATGGGTTGATTGGTACCATGACACACCACAACCCATACATCCAACCACCACCCATGTATGGTGCACCTCAATATCCACAACCATATGGAGGGCCATATTACTACCCTCCTCCCCCTTACAAAAAACCATATCATTTTTCTCCCCCTCCACCCATGAGTGGACCCTCGCCGACACCCATGATGCGCTCAGCCTCTCAACCAAGTTTTGGTTCACCTTCTACCTAAACATATAACTTGGGAACTAGTGAAAGAACTTCTCCTTCCTATGCGCCCTATGGATCATTGCCACAAAACAATCTGTACTTTCCTTTTCCTGGTCCTCCATAGGAAGTTTCTCCCCCACATGGACAACCACATGTCGACGTTAACTTTGTCCAGCCCTCTCCCATTCAACAACTTCATACTTTTGAACAATTGAATATGGAAAATCCGGCCCATCAGTCGAATAATTCCAAGAAGAAAGAAAAAAAATGAAACAATAATAACCCGGGACCAAAAGGAAATAACCCCCAACAAAACCAACATATTGGGGGCAACCAGAATCAAGGTAACCAGAACCCCCTATGAGGTAATAACAACAAACGCCAAGGGAGGAACAACAACAACAAACTCAATATGAACTTCCCTTGCACTCTTTGTGGTGAGCATGGACATTATACTCACCATTACCCCCAAATTTCTTACTTTAAACGGATGAAAGAATCCATGAATGCGCCACGTTCTCAGTGCTACATGCCCCTCAACAGTCCCCACAACAATATTTGCAACAACCACCCCTGACCATGTTGCATAACCCTATTCCAAACCAAGATGTGATGAATACCCAACAAGAGGTACATCCTTCCCCACCAAAAATGGGACAGTATCAAAACCCAGGGACCATCCACCGTGGAAATCCGACGGATCACAATATCCTCCTCACTAGAGAAGAAAAAATTCTTCTGCAAACGCGTGATCATCAATACAACGAGCCCCCTTAATCTACTCCCACCACCTCGAAATTAGCTCCAACTACAACCGAACAACCCTTGATTATTCCACTCTCTAACACTGAACCTACTATTCATATCCCTCGCATTCTGTTACGAAGGAATGTCAATAACCCTCAGGATAGGGCAACACAAAATTACAGTCTGGTCGATGACATGGTGCAGTCTCTTGCAGCCATGTCTATATTGGAGGCCCTCCAAACATGTCCAACTCAATGGAAATCCTTACTTTCCGCCTTGGGTGCAGTCGACCCAACTGATACTAGACTCATCACATTTGATCTAGATAGTGGAGAACCTTGTCTCCTCGCTCTGGTAGCTTTCCAGATACCAGTCAAGATTCAAAACATCATGGTTCATCAATGTATAATTGATGAAGGTGCATCCACATGCATCATGTCCAAAAATTTATGAAAAAACTTGTCTCCTTAGAGCTAATACCATCCGCCATCACTTTGAGAGCCTATGATGTTAGGCCATCCTCACCTGAAGGGATCTTTCAAAATGTCCCCGTCGAACTCGAGGGAAAAACCATCCTCATCGACATTGAGGTTATCGATGCCCTGTTGTTACGAGGAAAATGTCTCTATGGCTAGGGTGAACCACAACATACAAGAGTGACTGTAGAAATCGACTTAGTTCCAAAATATGCTATATAAACTAATGTGTAAAGGAGGTAAGAAAGAGGCCTACCTCATCCAAATGTTTGATGATGTCCACCGTTGAGCACTTCGACCCAAAGCTTTATACCCGCAACAAGTTCTCAACAAACAAGAAAATCAAGCATATAGTGATAATATAACAGGTTATCACATTAGATAGCATAATCCATTAATATACAAAACAAACATGCACATGGATCATAATAAATATATCTACAAGATATCAATTGGATGGGAAAGGAATATTTTTATTAATAAATGATCAACAGAAGTGAAAACATTACAGACTTCCATATCAGCATGGTTCAGAACCGAGAAACTGAGTTCCTTCCAACTGGGCCTCCACCACTTCAATCCTCCACAAAAGGCAAGCTCATATAAGGGAGACAAAGAGGTTGTCCATCAATAAGGGAAGAGATTGGGGGCTGGACACTGTGTTCATATTTAAAGGACAAAGGGATGCAGACTCAATAATGAAGTAATAATTTCTCCATAGTAACTTTGCTCTCAAAGTTGAATTCTCTCTCATTTTCCATAGCTCAGAATTGGCTTATTTATAGCCTTAAAAATGCAACTGAAGGGCCAAGTCAGAACTTTTCCAGTATATGGAAGTCCAAGGATCAAAGATCTTCTGTCGTGATATGGAAACTTGACATTTATTTTTTATTTTCTGGCACAAATCCTGATGTACATGGGATGTAGTATAGCAACCAGCGTATACACATGCTGTATAACTTGCAAGGTGCGTACAAGTGGAAAAATATTTATTTTTTTCTCTGGATTCATTAATCAGGGAAAGTAAGTCTACATAGGGAAATGGAGTAAGGTCCTCTCTGCACGATTGCATAGGGTGAGGCAAACCTTGTTCTGACAAATTCCCCCTAATGTGTGAGGTCAGAGGAGTATCTGTGATGGTCGAAATGAATTATAAATAACCCAGAAGTGGAGTGGTAGAGAACCAACTGGATGAAATCAATTGCTCATTACATCATGTATTGACTTTGCATACATGGCTGCCAATAATACATTGCAGATCCATGTGAAAAATATACCAAAAAAGTGTTTGTGGCCATAAAATAGGAAAATACAAATACGGTTACATGCCAATAGTTATCATAGTCATGAACAAGGCCCAGTAAAACTAGTATCAAAACCAATATGAAGATATCTGTATACCATGGAGTACAATCTAATCTCCCATGATCACTGAAGTCATATAGGTACTAGTCCAATGAAAAGGAAGAAACAACTTAGAAAATCTGCGACCACATAATGATGTATTCAAGTCTTCTACACAATCCACCAAAGGTGTAAGGCTACATCATGTGAATAAAGGAGTTGAGGTCGAACATGATGAGACATCATTTGATTATCGATCATTGATGTATACCGTTAAGAAACCTTAGACAACCTATTGATAATGAAAGTAGGTATCAAGGCACCGAGTACATTCTTACAAGTGTGAATAGAGGAGTCGGTGTCGAACACCTGAAGAATCCATCGATCATGAGACATTGATGTATTCCCAACTGTCGATGATGAGAGATCCTGCCACTAATGACCACAAACCTCATGGTACTCATAAGACTCTAGATCTCATTTCCAGATAATGGGTTGATGTCGATGGAAAGAGACCCACTGAAAGGAGAGCATTAAGGAATATCTCATTAGTCAGCATGAGGTACAAAGCAGGAGCTTCATGATTTGGTGGGAATCAGACAAAAAACAAGTTCACGAACCAACGACCCTATGCGTCTTTCATGTGTGCCAAGTGCAAGAGGTACACGAAAAAGATCCTCTGAATAGTAGCCAATGATGAAAATTGTTGACAAAGGCGAGGAGACGACCAATAAGGCTAATGGCATCCAATACATTGCATGAATCCCAATGTGTGAATAGATGTTTTTCCGTCAAACATAAGGGAAACCACCCAGTCAACGACTAATGATGAAATGTCGACTGCTGGGTTCAAGGTTACCTACCAATGATAAAAGTAGGGCTAGGGTGCATGATAAGACTAAAGTATCATGTGATTTTGAGACAAACTGAGGGTATGGCCGACATGCAAAGTCAAGAGTTCTGAGGAGTGGCCAACACAGGTTGATAGAATTCCTTTGAATAAGAGCATGAGACATATGGTGAACTATGGCAGCATAGACCCAAATATAAAACCATGAGATGCAGGAGGCACCAATGAAGTTCTTTGTAGGGACTAGAAGAGTAACTATTCGGTAGAGAAGGCTTCGTAACGAGTTCAGCTTCCTAAGGTCATGCTAATCCCAAAATTATGATGAATGGACTCAAATAACTTTGCGCTTTGTTCAAAGGTGACACGATTTTTTCCAAATATAATATAGTACTCCATTCCCACCCATCTTTTTTTGTTTTTTCATAACAAACGAATGCTATGATATAGAGGAGGAAATGAGTGTCGCAAGTAAGAAAAACTAGTTCCAGTAGTGGAACATACCTATGCTCAATGCAGGAAAGTGCATGTGGGATATGGACACTCGGGGGATGTTCCCTCCTAGGTATAGGGTGTTGAATTGCAAAGGATATAAACAAGGCTCTTCTTGGTTGAGGATGCAAAATTGCTGAGGCAAATGGTTTATGACACAAAGAGAGAACCAGATATAGGCTAAATACTGCAAGTAGGGGCATGAGATGCAATCACAACTTAACGCCAAAAAATGTCCTTTTTTATGTCTTTTAGTCTACTTGGTGTGAAAAAGGGGTAAATTTGTGCCAAGCAGATGTCTTTTCAAATCCAATTTACGAGTGTGAAAATGACAAGTTTACTCGATGATCTTTTCTATTTTTGGTAACGAGTCGGAAAAGAGCTTACTAAGACCCATTATCTTTCAAATCCAATTTAACGAGTGTGAAAGGTACAAATCACTCGACAATCTTTTCACTTTTTTAAAGACGAGATGGAAAAGAGCTTAAATTAACTCATTGGCACTATTCTAATCAACATGTAAAGGGGGAGGCCAAGGCTCCCATACTGGTCTTCTGTGGAATGTCAGTATTTTACGAATAGCTGACATAATCTTGGGAAAACCTAGAGCTATCCAAGTCGATGAGGACATAGTCTTTGTGATATATCAAACCATGTCTCTTAATGGAAAATACACAGGTGGGGGTATTGGATACCCTTCAAGACTATCCCAATCGAAGGTGATCTCTTCAAAACCAGGAGGGAGAGGACTTGGTGAAAGGAAAACTCTCTCTTGTTCAGAAGGTGCAGGATTAGGAATGCTGACGACATGATTGAAGGATGCATCACTCTCTTCAGGGAGAGTAGTATTGACTAGAGATTGCACTGGTGTGACCACTTATTCAATTATAGGTTGAAGAGGATGCATAGTAACGGGGATAAGAGATGCTTCACCCTCGACAAAGGGGATGAGGTTGGGAGAGGATCACGGCGGTGGGACCACCTAGTCGATCAAAAGAGGAGTAGTGTGAGGAGAAACCACGGATGCCTCATAATCTAAAGGGCCCTTGGGTGAGACCCATGCTTCTGGTATCCCAGCAATAACTAGACACAGACGAGTAAGGTGATTTCCATCACAAGTCCTGCAAAGGAACTTAGGTTTACGTCTAAGACATGTAGGTTTCTCAATGTCTCCAACATCGTTCACAAATGCTAGTGACATACTCTATGCACAATATGTAGAGGAAAGAGAGTCATTTCCTACATGATGTATAAGGGTCAGAGATGCAACATTGCTAGGACTTGTGGTGATAAGGATGGTGCCCCCAACTTGACTAGCAGCGGTCGGGTGCGAATTGTCAACGAGACTTGTAGAAGTAGTTAACCCATCACCAACATAACTGACAGATGATGGTGATGGAGTACCAATATGATTAACAGTGATTGGGCTAACAGTAGGTGATGGCATTTGATGCCAAGGTCTAGGGAAAGATTGACTTTGAAACATCGCAGGCCAGGATGGGTCCTGGTTTAACCTCTGTTCTGGTCTGGGAATGTAGTATCCTCCATTTAATTGATTCAAAGAGGTTTGAATGGGCATCATCACTGAAGTATGTGAAGAGACAAAAGTATGATAGGGAATATTCGAGTGATGATATATCTTTCCCCCTTGTGAAGGGGTTCCATGAAGAGGATATCTCGAACCTTAAAACTGATTCTCCCCGTGAGAGACACTCGGGGATATATGCGGTCTCGCCATGGGAAAAGTGTTTAGAGGAACTGACATGGCAGGCAGAGGATACATGGATGGAGTATAATGAGTAGAATACACACCCATCTGAGTATTGGCTCCTGAAAGAGCATGATTAGGATTGGATCCATAAGAGGGGAGGTTCCAACCTCCTGTCATGAAAGCGGGTTGAGGGACATGGTTCCTATCAAACGAGGATGTAGGCATTGGGGCCATGGTACCCCCAGGTCCATTGATAGGATTCATATACGTGGACCATGGAGAGGATTGCATGGGTGAAGGCATATAAACAAAGAACTAACTAGAGGCCCAAGGCATGGACTGAGTATCATAGTTTTGCATACCATTACAAGAAACAAGAGGATTTCCCCCCATGAATTGAATAGGCATCATGGGGTAGGTAGCGGTAAATGAAGGATTTGAAGGGACTCTGTTATCCATGATAAAAATAAATCAATAAAAAATCCTAAGGTCAACTAGTAAGCAAAGAGCACACCAAAACTAAAATGGCCAATATGCATGCAAACAGGCTAAAGTGGCTGAGTGGCCTCCCTCCCTAAAGAAAGTATGTCTCATCCAAGAGGGACTTGAGACTCCTTGCTAAAGATCGAAGGTAACAAAATCAATTATAGGGGCCCTTGTGGGCTTAACAACCAGTCGGTCAGACCCCCCCTGGAGAGGTAATCCTCCATAAAGGCTGTGTGTTGTCTGACCCCTATCTTAACCAGGGCACCTGCAGAATAACCCCTGCAAGTAACCTATGAGATACCTAAGTCAAGAAATTAATAAACCACTGTATAACCGATGCACAGGAGAGAAATCATAAGTCTGGATCACCGTATGGGCAGGGTAGAAAATCCCGAAACCTTGAAAGAACCACCTCTCATGGAGGTATGGGCACTAGCAAGATCCCCAAATATGAATAAATCCACAGAAATATATCTGACGCTAGGTGAGTATCCAGGGGATATCCCTTCAACCAACTTTGCACGACCTCATGATTAACTCTGGTGTGAGCGGAGCCTCCTGATCTTACCAATTATGCAATGGATTTCTCCACTCCCTGACTCAGACAAATATGTTGATTTAATTTCCTTGGAGAAGTTTACTCACAAAATCCTATTCCAAGGCACTAAATCCTAGACTAGTTTGTGCACCCTAGAAAATAAAATCGTCACTAATAAATTTTAAATTATAGCATTGATTTTATGGCTGTGATTACTTAAAAAGGTATATGGTAATGAAACCAATGGTGTTATGAATCTGCAAGAAAGTAAATATTAAGATAATGCAAAGTACTAACTTTAACTTTTGATGAATGATATGCTCCTAAAAACGATGCAATTTTCAAATTCAAATCTACGATTCAGAAGTAAAGATGCAATCTTTCACTGTATGTACTAAGCTAATGACGAAAATTCAAAAGACAAAAATGCCAAGAAATGCAAAATGCCTATTTGTTTTGTATTTTCAATATATTAAAACTGAAAATGCATGGAATGAAAAGTAACTTGATATATAAACCTACTGTGTATAAAATAAAGACAACTCAAGCAGGATATCAAGCAACGAAGCACCCAGCCCAATTTACAAGGGCAATAAAAATGAAAACATGAAGAGAAAAAACTTCGCCCAAAAATTCAACAAAAAGAGGGTTTCATGTCATCCCACAGGCACTCAACAGGAACTACAGAGACTTAAGAAGGCTCAACAAGCATAAAATCCCACCCAACAAACACCAGACCAAGAAAAAAGGCAAGGAAAAAGGTGTATGCAATTGTTTGGGCAAACCATGCGTATATACGCAACTTGCAGTGAGACAGCACATGTGTGTACGCAACTGTCAAGAAAAAAGGCACGTATATGCTTTAAAACAAGGGCAAGCAAGGGAAAAAGGCTGAAAACTCAGACCTAGAGTGAACAGGATCTGTCAAGCAATGACATGACAAGAACCACAATAGAAACAAGAGCAATCTAAGGAGAAAAGTACTTCAAACCCTAAGAAAGAAGATTCACCCCTAGTACGGTCGCCAATTCTGTTACGAGGTAAATCTCTCTATGGCTAGGATGAACCAAAATAAACAAGAGTGATTGTAGAAATTGACTTAGTTCAAACATATGCTATATAAACTAATGTGCAAAGGAGGTAAGAAAAAGGCCTACCTCGTCCAAACGTTTGATGATGTCCACCGTTGAGCACTTCGACCCAAAGCTTTATACCTGCAACAAGTTATCAACAAACAAGAAAAGAAAGCATATAGTGATAATATAACATGTTATCACATTAGATAGCATAATCCATTAATATACAAAACAAACATGCCCATGGATCATAATACATATATTTGCAAGATATCAATTGGATGGGAAAGGAGTATTTTTATTAATAAATGATCAGCAGAAGTGAAAACATTACAGACTTCCGTATCGACACAGTTCAGAACCGAGAAACCGAGTTTGTTCCAACTGGGCCTCCACCACTTCAATCCTCCACAAAAGGCAAGCTCATATAAGGGAGACAAAGAGGTTCTCCATCAATAAGGGAAGAGCTTGGGGGATGAACACTGTGTTCAGACTTAAAGGACAAAGGGATGCAGACTCAATAATGAAGTAATAATTTCTCCAGAGTAACTTTGCTCTCAAAGTTGAATTCTCTCTCCTTTTCCATAGCTTGGAATTGGCTTCTCTATAGCCTTCAAAATGCAACTGAAGGGTCGATTCGGAACATTTCCAGTATATGGAAGGCCAAGGATCAGATATCTTCTATCGTGATATGGAAACCTAACATTTATTTTTTATTTTCTGGCACAAATCCCGATGTATGCGGGTTTTAGTGGAGCAACCAGCGTATACGCATGCTGTATAACTTGCAAGGTGCATACAAGTGGACAAACATTTATTTTTGTCTTTGGATTAATTAATCAGGGAAAGTAAGTCTACATAGGGAAATGGAGTAAGGCCCTCTCTGCAAGATTTCATAGGGTGAGGAAAATCTTGTTCTAACAGCCGCTCAATTACAATGTCTTGTTTGGATGTAGCTACATGTACGCTATGAAGGCAATGGAATATTCTGTGTTTCAAACAATGATGTTCCCCCACAACGGGAAAATCGTCACCATCGACCAAATTATACATTATGAGCCTAACCACTCCGCAAACATCAATAACATCTTACCTCTTGTCTGCACCAACTCAAATGCCTATTCATTCTTTGACATGCCCCCCAGAATTTTCAAGGACCCATTCTTGTTGGGGGCATACCATGGAGCACCACCTCTTATACACCCTTAAACACAAGTGTGTGTCATATCTTTTAATGGAACTGACACTAGAGACATCATTCCTCCCATTGAGGCCTCTCCACACCTTGACGCCCCACCAGTTGAATTTTTTTTATCTCAGGGATTCCCTGAGAACCCTACTACACCACTTATCCCTGATTTCCCCCTCCCCTCAGGGAAAATCCTGATTTGGGAGAAAATTCCCCAAGCCATCACTCAAATTCCCTTCTTCTACCCCCCATTGGGAGTACAAGCTTTTCAGGTAGCCATAATGCTTACCCTTCCCAACATGGTGCTCTCCATCTCTGTATGGTATCTACACCCACCCATGATGGTTCATCAACCATCTCTCCCTCCTCAGTCAGAGGGAATCTCCATACAGATTCTAGTACTAGCTCTGGCCACACCACCCTCACCCCCATTCACCAGCACCACTACCACAGCTAGGGGAAGACGGAAGAAGAAAGTGCCTACAACTCCACTTCCTCCTCGAGTTCAACCTCCTTGCACACTATGCGAAAGAGAGGGACACCCCACTAATAGATGTCATTCTCTTCCCGAGTTACGCAATCTGATCCAACTCCCTCAAGCAACCACATCGCTCACCGCTTCACCAAGCACATCTAGTACTACTATAACATCCCCCACTATAGGAAGTAAATGGCTACAAACCAAATTTGCTTGTGCCATCTGTTCAAAATATGGCCACTACACTCATCATTTCCCAGCTCTACCTCAGTTTCATCAGACACTAAAGAAAATACGCCAAACCTTTCAGCAAGAGCCCCCTCCACCACCACTTTTAGATACCCATGTCACTGACATTCATTATGTCTCTACCTCAATCCCTGAATGGATGATATTCCTATGAATCACTTACTCACTTCACATACCGATGTCCTTTGATTGTGGCATACTGAGGTCGTCATTCAAACCCTATTCAACCACATCCGACCACGTCACCAAGAGTCTTTCCCACTCTAGATACTACCAACATTACCTCTCCTGAACCTGAGTCACTTTCCACCCCTCCATGGTTCATAGATAGAATGTCTGAGGATATTCCCCCAAACCCTCCCAATTCTCCAATTCATTTCCCATAGGAAATCTTATCCCCTCTCACATTTTATCCCCCATAGTGTATGGATATTTGGATTATGTCAATCGAGCCATCACAACATGGTTGTGATATCCCCTCTATATCTTCACGACTTGAAGACAACCACACTGTGACAGTCACCCATGTCACCTCCACAAATCCCCTTTATTTTCACAATTTTCATTGCGACGAAGATATCCTGGAGGAACTCACTACCCCCTATTTCCCATGGAATGTGCTCCATCATCGAGCACTTTTTCTCTCATAGGAATCCTTCGACCATCCTCGCCAAGCCTCCGTACGTGCAATCGAAACCAAGGATTTTATTTTGTCAGGTCATATAGACTGGTTCAACAACCCTATTCCTGCCCCAGATGCTTTTGAAGAAGGCAACATGGCCAATATCTCCCCCACCGTCAAGATCGACATTTTGATCAAACTGAGAATCATAGAATAAATCACCATTGGTGTCGCATGCTCCCCTGAGGAACTCACAACTTACAAATCTCTCTTTCAGGAATACTGGGATATTTTTTTCTGGTCATATAAGGAGATGCCCGACCTTGATCCTTCTATCGTAGAACATCGCATTAACACATGGCCATATGTCACCCCAATCTGTCAAAAGCAACGCCCACTTCACCCATCCAAAGCTATGGCCATCAAAGCTGAAATTGACAAGTTATGCGATGTTGGGTTCATTTACCCCATTGCGCATACCTCATGGGTTTCCAACCTCGTCCCCTTTAACAAACAACAGGGAATTATTCGCATTTGCACCAACTTTCACGATCTCAACCATGCTTGTCCCAAAGACAACTTCCCAACCCCTTTCATCGACCAAATTATCGATGGTTGTGCCGGAAATGAGGCATTATCCTTCATGGATAGGTTCTCTGACTACAATCAAATCCAAATCCATCTAGCAGATCTGTATAAAACCGCTTTTACTACCCCATGGGGTACTTTTTCTTATCATGTCATGCCTTCTGGACTAAAAAAGCAGGTGCTATGTTTCAATGGGCCATGACTTATGTTTTCCATGATATTTCTCGTGTCATCCTTGCTTACTTGGATGATCTCACTAATCGATCCAAAAAATGAACTTAACATTTAGACGACTTATGCATAATATTTCAACGATGTCGCTAGTACACTATCTTCTTGAACCCCCTCAAGTGTGTATTTTGCGTCACCCCCAGATGCCTTCTTGGGTTCATTGTCTCCCAGCATGACATCACAGTGGACCCCCTCAAGGTCCAAGCTATGATCGAAATTCCACCACCTAGGAACTTGTGCCAACTATAGAGCCTACAAGGAAAATCCAAATTTTTACAACGCTTTGTCCCAGATTATGCCACTCGCATGCACAGTTTCCTCCACTTACTGCGTCATGATATCCCATTTCGATGGGATGAACATGATCAAACCACTTTTGATGATTTAAAAGCGGCCCTATACAATGCCCCTTTGATTAGTCCTCCAGACTATGATCATGACTACATCCTCTACTTATCAACCTCAACCATCTAAGTAGTAGGAGTTCTCGTCCAACTCAGGGATGATGGGTGGGAACATGTCATTTACTACATCAGTAAAACTCCTTCAGCACCACCCCTGAAATACAATCATGATGAGAAACTAGCCCTCGCATTTATCCTCACAGTTTAGAAACCGCGTCACTATATCCTGCTTCACACTACCAAGTCGTAGCAGATTCTAACCCCATGCAATACTTGCTTAGTCAATGACAGATTAATGGCGAGTTTTCCCAATGGATCATCATCCTCCAAGAATATGACCTAGAGTTCTCAATACCCAAAAGAAAGAAAGCACTCGTTCTCGCCGAACTCATTACGACGTTTCCATCAGACGCTATAGGTTCACCCGTTAATATAGATTTTCCCAACAAAAACCTCTACTTCATCCCCTCGGATGACCCCTGGTATGGCGACCTTCTCATCTACCTTCGAGCATAGAATTTTGGGTCTCATCTCTCTCAAGATGATCATCAACGCATTCTCCATCAGGCCCCTCGATACCTCCTCATCAGTGATGTCTTGTATTGATGTAGGGTTGACACCATACTTCGTCGATGTCTGACCATCAACGAAGCAGGCAAAGTCTTGAACAATTGCCATAGCGGTGCTTGTGGTGGCCACCTCTCAGGTATGTCCACTGCCCAAAAAATCATTTGAGTAGGATACTTCTGGCCCACACTGTTTCATGACTGCATCCATGCTTTCAAGCGATGCAACACATGCCAGCTCTATGAAAACAAATCATGAGTGTCACCCACTCTTCTACATCCATTCATCATCACCGACCCCTTCTGCAAATGGGGCATAGAATTCATGACTTGCAATCCTTGATCTAGTAATGGACACAAGTACATCGTCGTGGTAGTATATTACTTTACCAAATGGGCCAAATCCATGCCTACCTTCAACAATACCACTGACACATCAACATGTTTTTTCTTCAACCACATAATTACTCGTTTCAGAATTCCACTACAATTAGTATCCAATCACGGTAAACACTTTGAGAATGAGATCTTCATAGAAATATCCTCAAATTTAGGCTTCTCCCATGAGTTTTCCTCCCCATACTACCCTTAGTCCAACGGATAGGTCGAGGCTATCAACAAAGTCCTCAAAACCATGCTCCAATGTATCGTCAACAAACATAAGACCAATTGGCATCATATGTTGTTTTCAACATTATGGGCTTATTGCACAGCAGTCAAAACCACCACCGGTTTTACACTATTTCATCTCGTCCATGGGATCGAAGCCACCCTCCCCATCAAGTGCCAAATTCCCACGTTACGCACTGCCACCGAGCTATTACCTTACACTGCTCCAATGGAGCAGTGCTTGCTGACCTTAGAGTCATTGGATGAAGATCGTTGGTCTTCATTACAAAACAATGAGGCAGCTAAAAAATGGTCCAAATCCACCTTTGATTGCCATGTCAACATTCGTTCATTTAACAAAGGAGATCTCATCCTAGCCTACGATATCACCCATGATACTCTAGGTCATGGGAAATTTGAATCATTATGGCATGGAACCTACATTGTCCAACACTACCTCACTAAAGGCAGATACATCCTGGCCTCTCCAGAAGGCTAGCCTCTCAAAGAACCCATCAACGGGTTGTACTTAAATAATTTTTACGCCTGAGCGTAGCCATTCTACACTAGGCTTTTTCTTTTTGTACACATTTGTAGATTTTTTAGTCTTCTTTTTTTGCCTCCACTCCTCAGGTCTGATCTACCATCCGTGTTATTGACAGATGCATCCTCCATCGACCTACCACATCGGTTATGTTGATGGTGCTATCCACTCAACACAAAATCTTGCTTCGGCTGCTTGGTCCCTCTATAGCCCCTCACATGAACTGCTTCACTCCAACAACATATGTTTGGGATCAACCACCAACAATGAAGAATAATACATCATCGTCATTGGTCTCCTCGCAGAGGCCAGTCACCATCAAATTTGTCACCTTAGCATTTTTTTAGATTCCCAGCTTGTCGTCCTACAACTCAACAATGTATATCGTGTCTGTGATCCTTGCCTCTTTCAAAAATACCTGCAAGTTAGACTCTTATCTCAAAACTTTGATTCAATTAAATTTACACATATTCCATGACAATTTAATCAAATAGCAGATAATATGGAAAACCTAGTGTTATATTGGCATTTATCACATCAAGACATCATCACATATACATAAAATTAGTCACAACATACAGATTAGACATCATAAGCCATCAAAAAATATAAACACATGTAGACATCACAAAAGAGCCAAAAGATATGTATCCATATATATATATATTGATATCTCCTCCAAAGTATCATAAATGTTTACAAATGTAAAAAATATACATCGCCCATAGTCCAGTGAGTCCCCTCACCCCTATAGGTACATAGGTACAAAATTGGTACCCCCTACCCTATACAAAATGGGTATCAACTACCCTATACAAAATGGGCTCGCAAGGCTATATTAAAAAACAAAACAAAACCGACACTCATGGTGCCCCCAAAGATCCCCCATCAAGTCCTCTGTTAGTGAGAGGTGCCCCACCAACTCAGGGTCCTCCAGGTCCAAGGGGCAGTCGACCAATCATTGCTGCCCCCGCTACAACTTCCTGATGGATCAAGATCCGCCACTCTGTTGGAACACCCACACACTGCTCCAGGACCCTCTCATCCTGGATGTGGGCCCACATGCCCTCCAACACACCCTGAAGAACCTCCTTGAACCAACGATGAAGGTCCTCCATCCCTCCTCCTGCCTCTACCCACAACTCATGCGATGGTCCAATGCCCACATCATCAAAACTGTGCCTCTGGCCTACCCTCAGCTCATGCACTAGCTCAACACCAACATCATCTCTCCTACACTGCTCTCCTACCCAAGACTGTACTCGCAATGGTCATACTAGCCCCTAGCAAGCCGTCTCCTAGACCATATCAGACTCACGACCTCAGGGCCCCACATCTGCAAAAACAAAAACCAAAGGTAGAGTCAGCATCCATATATACATAATCATATGCTACACTATCAAAATCACAAAACATAAAATCACAAACATACCTCTCTGGTCCTAGACCTCCCCAGGAGGAAATACCATGTCTAGGTCATGCCGGTAGTCCATCCCACCATATGGATACCAGAGTATCACCTGTGGCATATGACGCCACACGCGTGCCACTGTTGGACCTTGAAAAAGTTTTGAGGATCCTTGGTCATGGTTGACCTATTTTGGGACTTCAATAGGCTGTCGAAGGTGAAGCGTAAGTTGAAGTGGAGATCGTGGGATCTTGGCCCCTTGTTTAGGGATTTTTGGGTTTTGGGCTATGTAAAGGGTATGGGGATGTCGGCCCATGGGTTTACCCATGTTTAGGCCCTTTTTGTAATGTATAAATGGAAGTTTAGGAGATGTAAGAAAAAAACAGGTTTTTGGTATCTTGCTAAGTGCTAAGTGAAAATTGTAAATGCTTGTTGCATGCTATGTTGAGAACTTGCAGAGCTAAGTGCAAGTGACTGTAAGAGACTGTGTAAAGGATTTGTGTTGTGACCTAGCTTAGGGAAGGAGGATCTAGCGAAGTGTACACATATCTCTTCTCTTATGCAGAGTAGGATCTTATGGCTCTGTTCATGCAGGAGATTGACAAAAGACAATAAAGAGAAGAAGAGTTGGTGGATGTAGCCCCAGGCCGAGGGTGAACCACGCATATCCTGTGTTGTGTTTTCTTTGTGCAGTAGGGTTTTTTTATTGTTTATATGGTTAATGCTTAGTACAACATTGAATTCTTAGATGAATATGATAGCTTAGTTCCTAATGATGTGAATAAGATGCTATATCTGATCTACGTTGATGTGCTTCATGCTTTGAATATATTAGATCTGGATGAATACTATGATGATCGGTTATTAGGGTTTATCTTTGCTGTAAACTAAGGTTGAATACTAATGAACTATAACTTTTAAGTTCTCTGTTAAGGTGTTACAATCATAGATTTGTGTCCCAACTAAGGTTGTAAACATCTAAGTCCTGCAACCACCCCTGCCTCTACCTCGAGTGAGACTTCATCTGTTTCTCAGGTGTTGCCGAAAGGGCCGGTAGTTAGGGTTTTGTTGGCGTGTTGTTGAAGCATTGAACCCTAGGTTTGCCCCTGTGTGCCAACAAATGGTTCCGTTGCTGGGACCTGAAACTGTAATTGCTGGGAACTACAGAAAAGAGAAAGCTTCGTGCGTAGATCTGTTGCCCTAGTGCACAGTTTTCTACTTTACTAGTGAAGCTCTGTGCTAAGAAGAGAAGTCAAATCTGAAGAAAAGAGGTAATATATTAAAGCTTTGTGATCTGATAAAGGTAAGAACAGTGAAAAGTTTTGATTGAAAAGGTAAGATAAGTGGAAATTTTTGTTTCAAAAGTATGGATCTAGGTATGTTTGATAAATTTTGTCCTAGCTTGAAAACTAGGGCACAACTTGAAGAAAGAATATTTGATATGAGTAGATCTGATAAGAATAGTAAAAGATATGTTATTCCTATGCATAGAAAGAATGTTTGGACTAAAAAATGGATGCAGGATCCTAGAAAGAATTTTTTGCAGGTTAGCTACTATGATCCTAGTGCGTAGTACAGGAAAGGCTGGGGAACATTTAAAAGAAAAAGAGGATTAATTCTTTGTTACAGCTGCAGAAGACTAGGACATCTTGCTAAGGAATGCCCTGCTAGAAGACCTAGTTGTCTTTATTGTAAAGTTGTGGACCATGAAGTTTTGGATTTCCCTAGAATGATTGCTAAGGTTGAAAGGATGAATATGAGACAAGAAAACCCCAAGGAAGCTCAAGAAACTAAGACCATGGCAGAACCCCAGAAACAATTAGAGAATGTATTTCTACAAATGAAAGAAACCCTAAATGATCACAGAAATGTCAACTTATAAAAGATCTTCAAAGAAAAAGAGTGCATAGAAGCAAGACTAGGTGACTTCGTCATTGACTGTGTTCTAGATGAGGAAACACAGGTAAATATCATGACAAAAAGAATTTGGGAATTTTTAGGAAAGCCTGCTATGATTCCTTTATTGGGAGGAATAGGATTATTTATAGGAAACTGATAATCCTATAAGGAAGACTCACCTAGATATATATGAGTGCTCATGGAACTCTGACAAAGGAATATTTTGAGGTTGTTAAATTTATTGAGAACAACACCCCATTTGCTATGTTACTAGGAAAAACCTGGATTGAGAAGAATTAGACCAGAAGAAAAGAAGAGGAAGTCTTAGAACAAAAAAAGCAAGAATTAAAAGATTTCATGACTAGGAGGATGGCACACTTGATTGAAGAACAGGAGAATAGATCAAAGTTGTTAAGAACCTAAAACTTGGATGTTGAAGTTGAAAGAAAAAAATAAGACTCACAGAAGAGTGGAACACCTACCCGAGACAAAGAAGAAGTATTACTCTCTAACCCTATGAAAGAATATCAACGACACGAAGTTACTATGCCAAAATGAGATAAGAATCTGAATGGAAAGAGGAATATTGAGACAAAGATCACAGGGAAGAAGGCTAGAAAGATCAGCAAGAAGAGAGCAAAGATATAAAAGGTGTAGAAGGTTCCAGAGGGGACTTTGCAGACGAAAGGTTTGAAAAACTGGAACTTCACCAGGATATCATAACAACGCAACATGGCACTTCGCCATGGTGAATAAATATAACCGTTGGAGGCATTATGACCATTAGATCGATGCCCCTGAATAGTTAGAACATCATTTATGACCAGAAAGCTCGCCACCAGACCATTGGGACTTCACTGCAACGGACATAACCGCATTGATGAAGGCCTCTCGTCCGTTGGAGAGATTCGTTACATCACTGTCTACTTATTGCGTCGACTATTGCATCAAAAAAACTTTTGCGAATTGTACCCAAGCCAACTCATTTCTATTGCACTGTGTTTATTGAGATCGACACCTGTTCTATTGCTTTGAGCACTCATTCATCCACCTGAGTTATCCAATCTGAGCATGCATGTCAGACAAACTCAATGCTGTAGAGAAGTCGGTTGAAGAAGTTCTCATCGATCTAATGACTGAAAAAGTAATGTCCGTAGGAATTCAAGCTTCCTCGATGAGAGGAGTTCAATCCTCTCCGTCAACTACTCGCGGATCTGAATCATCCCAACCTGCAGTCGAGAAAATAACCAAGCATCGAGATGACTTGGTGAATGTGAAGTTAATCCTGACTATCCTACCCGAATACATCCCACCTTTGGCCGGTGCAGTGAGTCATGACAGTGTCCCCAGAGAATTTGATTACACTCTGGTTACTGCGTACCTCCCGAAGGGGATACGTGTAGTTAGAACACAACAAGATAAGATCGTGACATTAAAATTCAACGACTTCAACCTAGGGGACCACAAGAACCACAGTATGCTTTCTACTGATAGATACTTGACTAGGATGAAGGGGAAGAACTTGAAAATAATTCCCCAACCATGGACTATGAACCTCGCATAGTCCACCATCTTGAATGTGATGAAAATTCCACATTTTGGAAGGCACCAAGAGGTTAAAACGTGTGTTAATCTCCTGCTATCATGTTACCATGGTGACCATATATGGCTAGATAGATGCATCATAGTCAATCCAACGTTGATCCATAGGATCACTAGATTGAGCATGCAGGGACCCGACCCATAGGACTTCTACACAGGGAAGGCTGCAGATCGTGCATTGGCATAGAGGATTAAAGACACATATGGCGATGTAGAAAAGGGGACATGAGGCTAAAAGGTAGCTTCCATATAGAATGGCGTAGTGTGCCTGGCTTGTCAACTGATCGTAGGAAATCTGTTGAGGAAGAATATACCTATGCAGGTCATCGGGTTCATTGTTGACCTCACCGAAAAATGTGTATAAGGACTCCAAATGAACTTGGTGAAGTACCTAGTCAACCAAGTAGAATTGGATTTCCATGAAGATCAAGATCAAGGCTATGAGTTCCATTTTAGCTGGTTGTTGATCCTCATAGCATTTACTTCTTGGGAGATGCCAGAAGGTGCGACCTTCCTGGACATTGAGCCATTCAAGCCACTCGCTGCAAAGTTCACCATGCTCTGGTACTCTAGCGATATGGGAAAATAATGGCAGTTGAACGTGGTATTTCACACATACTATCTCCAATTAAAGAGGGCTATTGGGGCTGTCCCTCACATGACGCCGAATACCCTGCACCGGTTCAGACCCCTCATGAAGTTCTGCGTAGATCGACACTTTATTATATCACTGCACGCGCAGATGATCACAAAGAAGAGATTCAATCATACTATAATCTCACAAAGGAGGACCTTGAAGTAATAACCAAGGACTGGTTTGCATAGCTCCTTATCCCTGTTGACCCCACATAAATGTTTGATCCTAAACTAATTGGCAGCTCAGAGGCCACTCACGAAGAGCATGATACATCTGGACCTAGCAGAAGGAAGAAGACCGAAGAGGTAAAAAACCTGAGCAACGCATTAGATGAAACCGCTTCAGAATCACCTAGACGAGGAGGTGATGAAGAAGTAGATAGAGTAGAGACCAATGGAAAAGAATATCAGTAGAAGCAAGGTGAAGTAACATCGCCTAGGGATCCCATTGATGAGACTGATCCCTCCAAGAAAAGGAAGGTTCCCCCCATGAAACCTACCTCACAGAAGAAATCCAAAGCCACCAAGACTAAGTTGCAGACTATACTCACACCCGATGACTTCAACTTCATCATCACAACTGTATCAAACACCTCGTAGGACCTCTTGCAGAACACTGAAGAGAAACAAGTAGCCATGTATGATAGGATTGAGGCAGAACTCAGAGGGGTACAATAGGCCCTTCAATCCAACCACGTAGTATCCAATGCTCCCCCACCATCAGAAGAACCAGAGTTGGGATATGAGCCTGCCCAACTCCGCAGAATAGTTGATGTGACCGAAGCTCGCCTTTGTCGAGTGAAAGAGGAGAAAGAACAGGCCATGGTGGCCCTGAAGCAAGCACAAGAGGAAATGGTAGAGAAACGCTAAGTTGCGCAACAAGAGAAGGATGAACTCCACATGAAGTTTGAAGAGGAGAGAGCGCAGGTCAAGCAAGAGAAAGAGTAGTTGCTCACAGAGCAGCTCGGAGTCAAAGAAGCAGTTAGTAGAGCACTTCACTATGTGATAGGCTTAGAGAAAAAAGTGGAAGAACCATTGGAGCATCAAGTAGCACAACTTGTGGAAGCTATCCAACATCTTCAACAAAGAATCGTAGACCTAGAGCTACAAACAGTGCCAAGTGCCCCGCAAGATGTGCGAGACCAAAGAGAGGCCACTGCCTGGAGTGCAGTTGAGAGGATCAAAGCATTCACTCTGGAATGTAAAAAACTTAGTTGTAGAAGTGCACAAATCTATGAGTGACTTATCGAAGACCCTGAACTAAAGGCACTGGAGTTACAGCTCCAGGAGGAAAAGCAACAATCAACAATGGTACAGGTGTAGTTGAAGCTCCTATCAAAAGTTGAGAAGATGAAGATATCCCAGGAACAACACACCGCTCAATAGCAGGTACACACCATTCAAAGCAAATTCATGGAAGTTACTTAGAGGTTCCAACCAATTCAAGACAAGTCTTGCCAACTGTTTGAGGATATTGAGGGTTGAGGTCCAGCACTGGAACAAGTAGTCATTGTAGCCGAACAATGCTTAGAGGGACCTGCCAACGATATGAATGCCCGCTTCTTATCTTTTACCAAAGTTGCATTATAACCTTGCAGGATGGTCTGGTAACAGATTTCCCCGACTACTAGTCGATCGGGGACATACACAGGTAAAATATGTGGTGCTCCGGTGGCTTCAAAAACCCTAATGTAGGTATCTCGCTAATCCAGGTACCAATAGCCAACTTTTGACATAATATTTTTGGCCGGATCCGACAGTCTTGGGCACTCTTTCTTGAACAATAAAGAATGAATACGTGCGATAAATTGATCAAAAATGAGAGAGTAGGATTTCTTGTACCTGTTCTCCCACAAGATGTCGAAATATACATGGACTGGGAGTTCTGAGGTGTGCCATCTTAAGTTTATTCGAGCAAAGGCATTTCTGGCACAGATGACGTCTAATAGATAAGATGCCATGTGGAAAGATGGGGTCTCTCCTTCCTTCGATGTCTGAGCCTGTCGTATGAATGTGCTCAGCTATTTGGAGATGATGGCACCCGAGTTAAAACCTATTCTGAAAATGGCTACAGTATAAGCTAGAGGCATCCAAGCCTCTGAAAACCTGGAGCAGTCTTTCTGCCCATGCAACTGGTAGATGAGGGCCATCAGATAGATGTACGAATCCCTTAGGTTGGCCGTTAGGTACCAGCTGGAGGTTCGATTGGTGAAATTTTTGTCCTCTCTCCACCATGAAGCCATCACCTTGTTGGTGTTGTGTTTTTGATAGAAGATCACAACAAAATCGATGTTCAACTGCTCCTCTGGATCTCTGAGCTTGTAGTAATTTTGCACCTCCATAGGAAGGAAAACCTTGACACACTCATCGTTGTCATCATTAATCAGACATCTTTGAGTGTCCGTGTGGTCAATAAGTTATTTCAGGAGTTCAATGCAGGGAAAAACTGGAGTTCTTCTCGCTACCATGTGTAGATATGCTCTTCCAATATTGGGAAAATTTTTGTCGTCAAGCTTCATTATATCGGGGTCATTGTGCGGGGTATATTCAGGGAATTCCTCCCACTTGATTTTCTTGAAAATTTATTCCCAGCGTGAGAATACTATCTTGGTCCCGATGATTGCCTCTCTGTCTCCAAAGGCTGAAGGCTGAGTGAAAACCTTCTTGGTGGATGTCTTGATGACATGCACCAGTTTTGGAGTAAATTATAGTTGTTTTACGACCGCTGGGGAAGAGCCTTCTCTTACCTCTGGTTCCTTTAGCTTTGGCACTCTCGGAGATTTCCTGGTGGTAGGTTTCTTCAGAGGCATTGTTCCTGCAACTGAAAATGAGCCTTTAGGCATGTGTACAGAGTAACATTGGATAAAAACGTATGAAATGAAGCATAAAACATCCATAGACTGGCACATACCTGTAAATATTGATAAACCTGTTGTTTAATACTCACTGGACCTTGGAATCTTTCCCCATGTTGCTCATCTCGCTCCTCTAGCTGTTCCAAACTTCTTTGTGCACATAATAATCTTGTTTACAATGACTCAATAGGATTTAATGGGAGAGGTCCTACTAGGCATATCAACTAATTAATTTGAGTGATGAGTGAAATTCAAACCAACCTACCACCGAATATCTGCAAATAAATTCTATGTGGGTTGACGGCGGAGGCGCAGAGGGTGATGCATGGTATCGATAGGTTCAAACGGTCCCTTTGATTTGCGCATAGATTAGCAACTAATGTGGGATTTTTGGAACTAATTAGTTCTTTAAATGCTTCAGATCCATCGTATCTTAGAGCTAAAATGTCCCATCGCGTCGCTTTCTTAGTGGGCAGATTAGGAATCGGAGATATTCGGTATCCTCCTGAGAAAAAACTTCCGATGCTTATGGATTTTGTCGTATGGTGTTGGTTTGGGGAGCGACTTGGGTCTCAGGAACTAGTAGCGACTCAGGGGAAAACTAGATCGTATGTCTAATCACTCGGGCAATGACATATGGCAAAAGAGGATAGGTGGTTTGACTGTATATCTTAGTCGGAGTTAGGTTTTTCGACAAGAGACATGTATTAAAATAAATTTGGGATTGTCGAGGCTGAAAGGTATCGGGGGACGACGATCAGGGATTGACTTATCATGTTATCTATGGGATATCCTTCTAAAAACTCACCGATGCCGAAAGTTATTGGGGATTGGCCTTCAAAGATAGTTTCATCGCGTAGTTCCCTTGTGGGTTATCGTCCTCTAAATCTCCCGATACCAAAAATGTTTTGGAAGTCAACGATTGACGATATTATTTCCTTCTTCGTTCAATGCTTCCCCTTTTCACCTTTTATCGACGTTGAAAGGGATTGTTTGTTGGTGATATCCTTGAGTGACGTTTCTCATGGAAGAAAACTTCCTTTTACCGACACCGGTGAGGATCGATGATCGACGACTACGGTTTTCTCGAGTGATTTTCTTTCATATTTAATTCTTTTCGATGCTGAATATGCGAGTGCATCGGGGAAAAGTTTTGGCTGACGATTCTTTAATTTAAATGTTAGTATTTTAAGTTATGGGTTTTCTCATGCTCAAACAGACTTTGAGAGACTTAAATGGAAAACAAAATGATAAGCAAAGGCAACATTTTCATACTGAACTCGAATTAGACAGTGCAAAAGATCAAGTGGTACCCAAAAATTAAAATTTTGACATAGGCTTTTAGGGTGTGTTGAGTGCTCAACAAATGGTGACATACTGGGCGAAAGCAGAATCTCTGATCCTCTTTCATGCTCGACTGATGAAAAATCTAGTGGATAGCTTTATTGGTTTTAAATAAGAGTTTTGTTTACCCTTGCATATGAAATTCTTTGGTTGATGCTTCAGGGTCTACCTGTGGGGTTCTTAACCTTTTATTCCTCCTTCATTTTCTGTAACCCTGACTCATGCCCTCAGTTAACAAAATCTAGTAAATAATTCACTGGTATGAAGCCTTTAGTTACCTTTAATCACTTTCCATGTTGTTGCTCTACTGCCAGCGAACGTCCATAGCCCTGACGGAGTCACCCCAACATCACAGACCTTGCTCCATTTTCAACGAGCATCCATAGCCCCGACGAAGATATATGCATACCCTCCCCTACTGTTCACTCATTTGATAATGTCAATTTTATTTCAGTAGAATTCCCTAAGCGAGTGGGAGAGGATGACGTCTGTTTATTTTTCAAAGTTAGACGGTTAAGGTGCATCCTTTGCTAGCTTTGCCTTCAGGGCTCATGCATTATTTTCCATCTTTCCTTCTTTCCCTTCAGGACTTTACCAAACCACTAAGTAGACACTTCTGACATTTCTCCAAAGGTGTTCATATGTGCAGGTTAGATAGAGAGCCCCTCAAAACAATTGTAAGTTCTCCAACGTTTCTTGTGTTTGTATGTGAGCTATGAGCTAGGAACAAAGTTCGCTATGTCACATGACCTGAGGTCAACCATCATCTTGCTAAACACAATATTCAAAAGCAAAGAAGTCAAAAAAGAAAAAAAAACCAAAAAATGCATTTCGCAATCATGAAAGCACGCATACAAAAGTTTTTTTTTTTATTGAAAATATTGTTAGGGCCTGACCATTTACTAGAAGGATGTCAGGTTCCCCCCTCTGATTTTGCAACCGATAAGTTCTTTCCCCAATCTTCTCAGCCACTTGGAAAGGTCCAAGCCACAAATTCTGAAACTTAGAATGCTTCCCTTTTGGCTCGTTTGCTCTGTCCCATTTTAGGACTAAGTCTCCTACTTAAAAATTCTTCTCTTTAGCCTTGTGCTTGTCAAACCATATTTTAACTATCTGCTGGTGAGCTATAAATTTTGACTTGGATTTTTCCCTTTCTTCTTCTAGCATGAGTAGAGTGTCAATTCTTTATTGCATGACTGATGAGGGCTTTTCTCCAGAATATCGGGTCAGTTGAAGAGATGGAAGATAAAGCCCATTCGGGAGAATAACTTCCTGCCTGTATACCAGAAAGTACGGGGAATTCCTTATAGCTTCTTTGGGTGTGACCCTATCAGCCCATAAAGTGTTATGAAGTAGATTATGCCAATTTCTTTGTTTGTCTACAACCATTTTCTTCAATGTTCTCACCAGGTTCTTATTAGTTGATTATGCCACCCCGTTTCCCCGTGGATAATAATTTGTAGAGTACCTAACTATGATTCCTTTGTCAAGGGAAAACTCTGTTAACAAAGTGGAAGAGAAGTAAGATGCATTATCAAAAACAAGAACGGAGGGAACCTTGAACCTCGTGATTGAATGTTGTTCTATGAATTGGATCACCACCTTCTCGTTTACATGAGTCAGAGGGATGGCCTCTGCCCATTTCGTGAAGTCATCAATGACAGTGAGTATGTACTAGTGTTGTTTTGAAGAACTTGGTGTAATTTCTCCTATGATGTCTAACACCCATGGCTCAAAAGGCCTAGAAATAGTCATAGGTTGGAGTGGGACTGCTACTATCTTTTCTCTCCCGGTGCTCATTTGAAAAACTTTACAGTTCCTAGCGTATGTGTGAGAATATTTGAACAAACTGGGCCAATAATAACCAGCTCTCAATATCTTATGAGCGGTAGTGTATCCTACGAAATGTCCACCTGCAAGACCATCATGGAGCTCCTTCAGGACTTTATCCGAATCTCTACATTCGAGGCATATAAAAAGTACCCCATCATAATTAACCCAGAAAAGTACTGAATTTATGAGGTGATATTGTGAAGATTTTAACCTGAGAGCTCTCCTTTCCTTGAGATTTAGGTCTTTCAGGCAAGTTCCATGGTGCAGGAGACAAGTTGGTTTTTCATACCAAGACTCTTGTCCTAGGGAAAGATATGAAGCTTCACCACACCATAATTCCATTTCATTTTCCATCTAGGATCTTCATTCACTTGGTCTTGAGCTTCAGCTGCCAGTTTGCATAACCCTTGTCCTTTAACTAGTTTCATAGGTTTTATGTCTAGATCAAATTTCTAAACTACTGCCATCTAGTTTCCTCTTCTTTCCCACATCTCATGTTGAGTAAATAAATATCAGACTGTAGGGTGAGGCACAATTACTTTGGTGTGATTCTTGAGGATGGAAGATCTGAAATGTTTTACTGCCTTATAAACCACGTAAGCTTGTTTATCTATAGTGGGGTAATTTAGTTTAACTCCTTGGAGGTTAGTGCTCATGAACGACACCGAGGCCTCGTTTTTGTCATCATCCTTATGAGTTAAAACTACAACTAACGATTGATCAAGGGTGAAGGTATAGAGGAAAAAATCCTTGTTGAAATCAAGACTCCACAATACGGGGGCTTGGGATATAGCGGTCTTAATATTGTTGAAGAATTTATTTTGTTCATCATCCCACTTAAATTCGACATATCTGCAGATCATATTTTGTAAGGGTTTGATGGTTTCGGCAAAATCGGGAGTGAATTTCCTCACGAAATTGATTTTCCAAAAAAAATGACTGCATAGATTTCTTGTTGTGAGGTAATGGAAGTTGGGATATAGCCTGACTCTTTTGGGGTCGATGTGAATGCCTGCTTGGGATATAATGTGGCCTAGTAACTTACCTTCCTCGACACCAAAAATAGTTTGCTTGGGGTTTAAAGATATACCATATTTCCTACACCTTTCAAAAATCTAGGTTAAGTGTTGGATGTGATCTTCTCTATTCTTTGAATACATGGTCACATCATCCAAGTAAAATACTACACACTTGTTGATCAGTCCCCAAAATGTTACATCCATGGCCCTCTGGAAGGTCGCTCCTGCATTAATTAACCCAAAGGGAATGCATTTATAAGCAAAATTTCCCCACTTGGTTTAGAAGGTAGTTTTTAAACGATCTTCCTTTGAAACTAGAACCTGATTGTAACCTAAGAAACCATCCAGTAGAGAGAAAATCTCGGAGCCAGACACAATCTACAACAGTTGCTCCATCGGTGGGACTGGGTATTTGTCCTTCTCTGAAGCTCTGTTGAGGTTCCTAAAATCTATGCATAAGCGAATCTCCCCAGACTTCTTCTTTACTAGGACTAAATTAGCTACCCATGCATAATGTCTGACCTGAAATATAATTTTGGCATCTAGAAGTTTCCTCAACTCCTGACACATGAGAGGTTCCAGTGAAGGGTGATACTTTCAGAGCTTCTGTTGAAAGGGTTTCACTTCAGGTTTTAACAGGATAGTGTGTTGAATGATACGAGTGTCATAAGTTTTTAGGTCTCAGTAGGACCACGCAAAGACATATTGATACTGTCTTAAGAGTCTAAGATAGGCCTTCTTTTCCTCTTTGGATATTGTCTTGCCGAGGTTCAAATTTTTAGGATTTTCCTGGGTTCCGAGATTTATAGTTTCATGCATGGGACAGGAACTACCGATCTTCGCATTTTTGGGTCCTTTAAATCATTCCTTCAGATCAAAAAGTTTTTCTAAGTTGGCTATCCCTTTCAGTATCATGTAAGACTTTTATTTGTCGATAGGCTGATTTATATGAAGGTCAGCTTTCTTCGACTATTCCTAGAATACTTCATCATCAATAGCTAAGTCCTTAAAATTATCTTGGTTAGTCAGAAAGTTTATGATCTTTTCATCCCCTTCAAAGACCTTCCAATTAGAAATGTTGTTAGGCACTGATGGTTTGTAGAGTAACTCCACAGTGAACCGGGAGGCTTCATAATCCTCTAGAGGTGACAACCTTGAAGTGGTTGTAGCCAGAGAATTAGCGAGGATATTCTTTTCCCTGGGGATGGATGTAATATTGAAAGCTTCAAAATGCTCCATTAACCTATGCACTTCCTGTTGATAATTCATTAGGTGTGGGGAATTGCAATGTACAATATTCCTTACTTGTCAAATGATAATTTCAAAGTCTCCGAAAACCTTCAATTCTTTGACATTTAAGTCTATGTATTTCTTTAACCCTTATACTAGAGCTTCATACTCGGCGGTGTTGTTTGTGCATTCAAATTCTAGCCTACATGATAGGAAATGATGTTTACCTTTAGGATCAATGAGGATGCACCCTGTCCCTAACCCTTCTTGTGACTTAGATCCATCAAAGTATATTGTCCAAATTTGTGAATGTAGGTTATCTGATTTTTATTTCTTATTACCTTCTTGCTCCCCTATATTTTTCGTCATGATTTCATGCACAGGTTCTTGACAGAAGAGGGTCTCCTATGTCGGTATCAACGATTTTTATTGAAAAACCATTTCATAGTTCTGAGTGAGAGGGACATCATATAAGAGAGGGGAAAATTTCCCGAAGTAGGAGTCGCAGGAATAATTGCCTAGCACAGTTAAATCTATTGACGAGGGTTCATTCAAGGTTTCTAGGTCAGTGACAATATGTTTCAGATATCTTTCCCTGTCAATTCTGATCATGTTTTTGTGCCCCTTCAAAGGTAGCCAATGGTGAGCCAAGTCTGTACTAAAGTATCCATTCAATTTTTCAGACCAATCTCGTCTCAATAATATCCCATAAGCTTTTGGGATATCTACCACAATGATATCAATCATCTGCACAAACCTAGGATGTGTCGTTATTCTAATAATTACATCTTTGAGTTCTCCCATGACTTTGACCTGAGTTTTGTCTAGTTGTATTACATGTTTGTCACTTTTGAGAGGGACAATATTTATTTTTTTACAGATAGACAACGACATAACATTGGAAGATGCTCTTGAATCGACCAAACAATTATGGAGGTTTCTGTTGAAAACTTCAAACGTTAAAAGGAAGGGTGGGACAAAAGGTTTTCCCTTCTTATCTTTCGAACATGTGTTTACAGTTGGTTTAATCACCAGATATGTGGGAGATAGATTTATTTCCTAACCATTGCTAGTCATAGGGTTTTCTACTAAGTTCAAATCTTGTACCAGAAAGTCCTTCTGCTGAGGGATCCTGCATATGTCCATAACTAATATATTAGCCTTTAACTTTTTCAAATATTCAACTATGTTGTAATCCAATTTGGGTGATTCTCGGGTATGGATGCTTATAGGGTTTTTACTGGGAGAAAAAGGTTCTTTCGAGTGATCGGGAGTTGTCTTATCCCTCTAAGTTTGGGTGGAAGTGATATCTTTTGAGACAGGTGGACCTTTACTTTGCGTTTTCACAACCGAGACTTCTGCAGGTGGTTCTTGAGACTCAAACAGGGCGTCGAAAGGCATGATTAGGTCAGGGTCCCATATTAGCATGGTTGTATATTCCAGTGAATCAATCTCTTCCTGACCAACAACATTCATAACTAAACTGGTTGGTTGTTTGGTCAAGGAGACTTTGTCTAGAAACCAATTGGCCATCAAGTTCATGGCATGCACCCATTAAGGGAAGTCTCTTTCGGAGTGATTTTCCTGGTGATAAGTATAGAAAGAATCATATGCTACATTTACCAAATCGATATTTAATTTAGTTGGGGGAGGTTAAATTTCTTTGAACGACGGGTTTCTTTTAAAGAAAGGCTTATAGGGATTTTGGCCTTGGTTTCCCTCCCCGATGCTTCTTTTCATATCTATGATCTCGTTTGATAATTTCTTAACCATACATTGTAGGTTCTCTATGTTCCCGCCACCCTTTTCAAGAGCTTGTTCTGCTTGTTTCCTTGGGGGTATGGCGAGAAATATCCCTCTTTGGGGAGGAGGTTGAGCTTCTTTCTTGACTAAGGAGACATGAATCTCTTTGCATCCTTTCATTTGGAATTCAATTGTTTTGTCTTCTTCAAAATTCTCAGCCAAGGTTTGTTTGGCAACCCTCTTCACAAACATGAAAATAGAGGCTGGGAGGGCATTAGCGTATACTTAGATTTGCAATTCCTTAGTAGGCTTATCTTCGGGCTGTAATTTGTTCAAGATATTTGTGAATCTTTGATTGAAATATTTAACCCTTTCTTTCGAACTCATGGTGGCAGCAAACAATTCAACCATCAAAGCTCTTGTAGTAGAAAATCCTTCTGAAACTTCATCCAGCTAGTTATAGATCCTATAGGTATATTAAAATACCACGTGGAAGATGAATTTTCAAACGTATAGGGGAATAGTCTGCATACTATGTCTTCATGTTGGATGTTCATAAGTTTGATCGCTAGTATGAACTTCTTGATATGATCTTTAGGTAATCCTGAGGTCTCGAGGTAAAATTTAGGAAATAACTTCTCCAGGTGTTGGGGAAGATTATGTACTCATCTTGGGATGGACAAAGTGTCTCTGGACAACCAAGGTTGGTCATTCTGAGGTGGGTTTCCCCCTTCTTCCTCATGGTTATTGTTGTCCTCCATATCTTCAAATCCTGAATTAAACTCTTCTTCTTCTGAAAAATCGTCTAGCTCAGAGACGTCACCGATCAACGTTTCAGGGATTAGATTTAGAGGATGTTCAATTTTGGTGATTTCAAAATCTATTAGGTCTTCGAATGTGTGCACGAAAACCTGGTCGAGGGTGTCGACCACTGGTCTGCTTATTTTTTTTCTTCGAGGAAGTATCGAAGCTAAGGGTAACACACCAATCTATTGGGCATAATATCTCATGATTCTTCTGAATTGATTTAATTCCTCATGAGGAAGAGCATAAGGTATATCAAGGAACAATTGTTCTCCCTCATGTTGGGTTGAGTCACTCATTTCAGGAGTACTTAGTGTGTGTGGGATGTCTTGGGAATGACTAGCCATGCATGTGGGTTGTTCCGAATCTATCGACTGTCTGAAATATTATATGAAATATGTATTCAACCATTCATTCTTCAGGCCCTCCTTCTAGTGCCAATTCTGTTGATGGGTCCTATATCCCTTAGTTCAACAATAGGAACCAAACTCGCCACCGAGGCCTAATTAGACTCTGCAGTGTTTAATGGTGGAATGGTTCTCTAGATCTTGCGATCTGACCAATTAATCGATGGGATTTATGTTTTATTGTGAAGGCGTCTCCTTCAGTTTGGACTTTCTCTTTTGTATTTTCTCTTAGGTGGGACTGATATAAGATGTAAGCTGGTATAAGCCAATTTGGTAATAAACAGGATTAAATTTAACTACTAGAGAAGAGGCTGAGCTTGGGATAACCTGCTACTCAAACGTGCAGACAACAATTCTATACCATAGTCCTAGTACTAATACATTAACCATGTGAGAATCCAATTACTGCCTAAGATACTACTTATCAGAAAGAAAACAAACATGCGATAAGATACTGGCAAGCAAAATAATTCACCTACTCTAATTATCCATCACATAATAACACAATGATTCATCTTCATCATTAATGAAAAGAACTGTAAAACATTGCATTAGATAAATTAACAATAGGTTCAATAGCTCTTACTTGTTACAACATCTATTCATGAAATGAGATAGGAAATAGTTCTTCTCCATGTCCAATCACACATGCATTTGATGAAAACATAACTTGTCTCTGGTCCAAAAGGACTTCTCAATTAAGAATAGCTTCAAAATAATTCTTAACAAACCAAAAAAGAGAGTTTCTTCCAACAACCATTGACCTCTACTAATTGGTCAATGCTCTTATTTATAACATAAAATTCAACTGAAACTAATGGCTAAAGTGCGTGTAAACAAAAAAAAACTCACCACGTGGCATTTTCTCCTAACAATTTTCCAACAGTCATCTCAAGATATCGCTTTGAAAGGGTGACTTTTCTCATACTCTGACCAATTAATGAATAGATCTTCACAGGTGTTGGCGTATGGAAATCTGTGATGTTTAATTGGAACCGTGCAGATCTCCCTAATCTTTACTGAATGTGCTTGATATTTCACCAGACTGACATTTAATTGCTGTAGCACAACTCTAGATCTTATCGGGTGTTCCATAAATTGTTGCACTTGTCCCGACGCTATGTCGGTCACCTTTGCTAGATCTTCGGCCCATAGAGAATCTTGCTTGGTGTGCGATTCGACTATGTCACACAAGTCGATGAAGTCGTCGGGGGTGTCGAACTCAGGTAGTCCGATATCCTTCATTTCCTTTTTCTACCCCAATGTTTCTCGCATTTGGCCCACTGCTCTTGAATTTCCTGGTGTGGTTCCCAAGACATTTTATCCCAATACTCGTCTGATCTTTTTATGTGATCTAGACTGCTTTCGCTCAACACCTGGATGTCGTGTTCTTCTTTCTCTCGGTCCTGTTGGAATACACCAATGTAGTCAATTCTTTCTGTGTCTTGCTATGCCTTCTCATACCATCGCTCCATATCCTTGTACATTGCGACTGCCATGAGAGTATCCTCTTGGACTTCAACTATTCTTGTGGTAAACAAGTGACGCTCTTCTGTAAACTTGCTATAGGCCTCCTGGAATTCACTTCTTAAGTATACTACGGCCTGCGTGGTGTACTGATAATACTTGTCCAGATGGCACAAATGTTCCAATTCTTGTAGGGCGGCGGCCAACTCCTTTTCATCCTTCTTAGCTCTATCTAGGGTGGCATCCGAGATCGCTCTTCATACACCGATAAGTTTAGATCTTCTGGCATTTTCTGTATTTATCAAATCTTCCTTTGTAGTGGTGAGGATGGAGCGATCCAATGTAATCCTCCTTTTCTTGGTGGTCTGTTGGAAAATAGCCTTCCTCTTTCAATCATAGGTGATCACATATATATTGGCTACTTTGTCCACCGGTTCAGAAATCTGTTGATGACCCCATGTGAGTGTATTGCCTAGACTTTCAGTGGTGTGCACTTGTTCAAGGTCGGTTTCTTGAACTTCCTTATTATGCTTTGAAGGCCCGACCTTTGTTTTCTGCTTATCAGGATTTTGGTCGCTGGTTAAAATAGAAGTGTCAGGGATTGACTCAATACTTACTTGTTCATTGGCCGTTGAAATGTCGATTCCTTGCTGCAGAGCTGCTTCCTCTCACTCGCCCAACCCTGACCCGTCTTTCAGGATGTCTGCTTGGGTCTCCAACACATAAGGTATTTTAGTGTCCAAGACACTTTCAACTTCCTTTTCTTTCAGCGTGACTTCCTGGGTTTGGACGTCGGATATGGGAGAAGTTGTCTTCTTAGGTCCCCTTTCTTCTTCGACATGCACTGGGGACCTGCGAGATACTTATGGGCTCTCATCCTTGTCATATATTCTTATAAATTTTCTCAAGGGGTTTGATGTAATGGTTCTCTGTGATGCTTCGATGGTATCTGGCTGTGTCGCCACACCTACCAGTGATCCTTCCGGTAGCATTGTGAATTCAAGGTCATCCAACCTAACAATTTCATCAACATCTATAAATTCAGGGCCGCTTGTACTCACCTGGATTCTCTCTAGGTTATCGACAGGTGATCCTGTTGTTTCTAATAAGTCTGGTTCATATTGTAGTTGATCAAGCACCTGTTATGCCCATTCCAACATGAGAAGTCCCTTTTCCCGCACATCCTGTACCAAATGGATGTCTCTACCTTGCACTGGGGCTATCAAGGGGGCTTCGGCTACCTTGGATGCTATCCTTTCTTCTCTATCCCTGAGGATCTATTGAGCCAATTGTTCCAGGACTGTCACTTGCTCATCCCAACTCATAGCCTTGAACTTGGTTTCCTTAGGGTCAACCATCCTCGCCATCACCTCATCCTAGTATTGAGAATATTTGGTGAAGATCTCTTCTTCAAACCTGTCATGGGCATGTGGCCAGTAGGAAGATATTTGTGATGCGTGCTTCAGGACTAAACCTTTTTGTTCGTGCTTGAAAAAGTGACCAGTCTGGAATCAGAACTCCAATTGGTTCAACCCTTCATGTTTGTCTTGAGCAGTGTCTTTTACCATGTAGAAACCTATATGGAATCCATAAGGTATGAATGCCTGCTTCTTATCTTTTACCAGAGTAGCATTATAACTTTGCAGGATGTTCTAGTAACAGATTTCCCCGACTACTAGTCGATTGGGGAAATACACAAGTAACATATTTGGTGCTCTGGTGGCTCCAAAAGCCCTGATGTAGGTAGCTCGCTCATACAGGTACTAGTGGACAACATTTGATATAATCTTTTTGGCCACATCTGATAGTCTTGGGCACTCTTTCTTGAACATTAAAGAATGAATACGTGTGATAAATTGATCGCAAATAAGAGACTAGGATTTATTGTAATTGTTCTCCTACAAGATGCCGAAATATACATGGACCGAGAGTTCTGAGGTGTGCAATCTTAAGTTCATTCTGGAAAAGGAATTTCTAGCACAGATGATGTCCAATAGATAAGATGCCATGTGGAAAGATGGGGTCTCTCCTTCCTTCAGTGCTTGAGCCTGTCCTATGCAAGTGCTCAGCTGTTTGGAGATGATGGCACCCGAGTTGAAACCTATTCTGGAAATGGCTACAGTATAAGCTAGAGGCATCCAAGCCTTTGAAAACATGGAGCATTATTTCTCCCCATGCAACCAATAGAGGAGGGCCATTAGATAGATGTATGGATCCCTTAGGTTGGCTGTCGGGTACCACTTGGAGGTCCGATTGGTGAACTTTTTGTCCTCTCTCCACCATGAAGCCATCACCTTACTGGTGTCGTGTTTCTGATAGAATCTCACAACAAAATTGGTGTTCAGCCGCTCCTCCGGCTCTCTGACCTTGTAGTAATTATGCACCTCCATTGGAAGGAAAACCTCGACACACTCATCGTTGTTGTCATTAATTAGACATCTTTGAGTGTCCGTGTTGTCAATTAGCGATTTCAGGATTTCAATATAGGGAAAAACTAGAGTTATGCTCGCTACCATGTGCATATATGCTCTTTCGATATTGGGAAAAACTTTGTTGTCGAGATTCCTTATATCAAGGGTCGTTGTGTGGGTTATATTCGGGGAATTCCTCCCACTTGATTTTCTTGAAAATTTATTCCCAGCATGGGAATACTGTCTTGGTCCTGATGCTTGCCTCTATGTCTCCAAAGGTCGGAGGCTGAGTGAAAACATTCTTGGTGGATGTCTTGATAACAGGCACTGGTTTTGGTGTAAATTCCAGTTGTTTTGTGACCGCTGGGGAAGAGCCTTCTCCTACCTATGGTTCCTTTAGCTTTGTCACTCTCAAATATTTCCTCGTGGTAGGTTTCTTCGGAGGCATTGTTCCTACAACCGAAAATGATCCTTTAGGCATGTGTACAGAGTAACATTGGCTAAAAACGTATGAAATGAAGCATAAAACATCCATAGACTGGTACATACCTGTAACGCTTGCTAAACCTACTGTTTAATACTCACTGTACCTTGTAATATTTCCCCAGATTGCTCATCTCGCTCTAGATGTTACGAACTTCTTTGCGCACAGAATAATCTTGTTTACAATGACTCAAGAGGATTTAACGGGAGAGGTCCTACCAGTCGTATCAACCAATTAATCTAAGTGATGAGTGAAATTCAAACCAACCTACCACCGAATATCTGCAAATAAATTCTACGTGGGTTGAAGTCAAAGGTGCAAAGGGTGATGTGTGGTATCAATAGGTTCAAACGGTCCTTTTGATTCACGCACAGATTAACAACTAATGCAAGATTTTTGGAATTAATTAGCTCTTGAAATTCTTCGGATCCATCGTATCTTAGAGCTAAAACATCCCATCGCATTGCTTTCTTAGTAGGCATATCGAGAATCGGTGATATCCTTGTGTATGTTCTCATTGGTATCCTGCTGAGAAAAACATCCGATGACAACGGATTTCGTTGTATGGTGCTAGTTCGGGGAGCAACTTGGGTCTTGGGAACTAGTAGCGACTCAGGGGAAAACTAGATCATATGTCTAACCACTCAGGCAACAAAAGATGGCAAAAGAGGACAGGTGGTTTGACCATATATCTCAGTCGAAGTCGAGTTTTTCGAAAGGAGACGTGTATTAAAATAAACCTGGGATTGTCGAGGCCGAAAGGTATCGGGGATCGATGATTAGGGATTGAATTATCATGTTCTCTATGGGATATCCTTCTAAAAACTCACAGATATTGAAATTTATCTGGGATCGACCTTCAAATATAGTTCCATCGCGTAGTTCCCTTGTGGGTTATCGTCCTCAAGATCTCCCGATACCGAAAACGTTTCAGAAGTCGACAATCAACGATATTATTTCCTTCTTCATTCAACGCTTACTCTTTTCACCTTTTACCGACGCCGAAAGGGATCTATCATCGGTGATATCCTTGAGTGACGTTTGTCGTGGAAGAAAACTTCCTTTTGTCGACGCCGATGAGGATCAGCGATTGATGACTGCAGTTTTCTTGAGTGATTTTCTTTCATCTTTAATTCTTTTCAATACCGAATCTGCAAGCATGACAGAGAAAAGTTTTGGCTGTCGATTCTTTAATTTAAATGTTAGTCTTTTATGTTATGGGTTTTCGCATGCTCAAGAAAAATTTGAGAGACTTAAATGGAAAACAAAATGATAAGCAAAGGAAACATTTTCATACTGAGGTCGAATTAGACAGTGCAAAAGATCAAGTGGTACCCAAAAAGTAAAATTTTGACATAGGCTTTTAGGGTGTGTTGAGTGCTCAATAGAACCCCGCCCCATTGTTTTGGAGAAAGAAAGAGATACAAATTGGGGTGATTGTCCTGACAATGCCTATGACATCTCTGAAGATTGGGATGATTATTTTTCTACACAAGGAGATGATGTCGGTACTAATAAATCCCATGACCAAGTAAAAAATGTGGGCCATGTTATAGAAGGCCCCCATATTTGCCTCAATATAACTTCTGAGGAACACCGAGAAGGCATAAAACAGGCAACCAGGAAGTCTAGAATGTAAATAATAAACAACTTGGATCAGGAATCAAAGGAGAAGTTTGGGAAACGAGAATTTTGGGTGTATAGACAAAAGAAGCTAAACCAACCTATCCCTACCTTTCCTGCAATAACTCAAACAAAGGCTTTACCTTTGGACATTATTCTTCCTAAAACATCCAAAACCGAAAGGGTGGACTTGAACTTTTACTTCGAAGGGGCACTATCCAAGATGCACGTGACCATCCCTCCAAGAGAAGTCATTAAGGTAGCATTTGTTAAAGAAAGATTTGATAATTTCTTCAAAGGATCAAATGAACATATGGACACCCCTATTATGTTACAAGCTGATCACTTTAGGGTCCAGTATGATGAACACCCACCCTTTTTTCATGACCTTGCTAATGAATAACAAGAGCCTCAACAATTGCATGTTGGATTCAGGGGCTGGTGTTGGCATGATGTCTCTCAAGGTCATGCAACAATTGGGCCTAAAAGTCACATGACCTTACATAAATGTGTGTGGTTTTGAGTCTAGATCCATACCCACACATGGGGTAATTGAAAATGTGGAAGTTTTCCCTAAAATATACCCTGAGAGGGTAATCCACATTGACATAGTGGTAGTAGATGTCCCAGATCTGTGGAGGATGTTGTTGTCTAGGAAATTTACCTCAAAGCTGGGTGGTACCCTTGAGATGGACCTCACTTATGTGAATATACCTTTGAAAAATGGAACAATAGGTCGTCTCCCAAATGTGTCAATGACTAGAACCCATGTGCAAGAAACTGGTAACCCCATCAAAGATGACAAAGAACATGAGAAAATCATGGAAAGTCTTCCTGAATTTTCTCCCCAGGATATGCCCTTTGCAACAGAGGAAGACTTTGATCAGATATAATGGCCCATGAGAGAATAATACCAACAAATCCTAGATAAGTATGAAAACAAAGAAGTTGGGGCTGTAAAATTACTAAAGAAGGGAGAAAGTGATATATTGATTCGACCTTCCCAGCAGGAAGTCTTTACAGCAGAATCCCACCCTCCTCCCTCTGCACAATACACCAGGGTTGTTCAGGGAACAACCAAATTCAAAATTAGAGAGTACATGGAAGGGGATGTAGTATGGATGTGGGATACCAAGAAAGGAGAGCCTACTAATGTCAAAGGAAGTACTTAGTTTTGGCTTGGACCTTTTAGAGTTGGAAGAAAGTCAGTTAATGACTCTTATTACCTGTCTACATTGGAAGGACAAGGGTGCCCATTATCAGTCAATGGGAACCTCCTCAAACCCTACCAAGGTGGGGTGTTAGGGTCCTAACCTGCACATAGGTAGAATAATATATTCAGATGTAATAAAGGTCAATATTAATAAGGCCTTGCAATAAAATAGAATAAGTCAAATTTAAGAAGACCTAATAGAAGCTTCTGCTTCTAGAAGGATCTTCCTCTAGATGCTTCTTTTGATATACATATTTAGTATAAATAGGAGTCGAGGGTATGAGAACCCTATCTTGGATATTATTGTAATAGAGCTCTTCTCAATTGGAGGTTGCCCCCTCAAAGAGGCCAATGAACATTTCTTTCAGAATCAAAGTGTTATTTCTGTTGTCATTCTTATATCATTTCAATGCTATTGTGGTGATTGTTCTGGTTATATTGTTGTTATTCTTCCATTTCTAGCATTTTATTTCCGTTCTGCATAATTTTTATATCTGGTATATTACAAGTGGTATCAGAGCACTTTCCTTGGCAGAAAGTGTGGGTTAAATTTTTTTCAGGGTAGAGACATATTCCAGCATCTTTAAGCCACAAAGATCTGTCATTACATGCATAAACCCATGGTTGAGGCATTCATACATGCATGAAATAAAAGTGGTACTTAAGCACAAATCTGTTGGCCACCCTTGTAACCCCTGTTGGTACCCCTTCAAGTGGTAGCGCATCAAAAAACACCTGTGTATGGATCAACCTAGATTACCTAAATCCCTCTTTAGATAAATCGATCGACCGTCTGACTGCTATAGTGCCACCGAGAACAACACTCAGGAAGATACTCTCTAGTACCTGGGTAGTCGGGTAATACGACTAAGGGTACGATCTATCGTACTTAGTTAGTGCCTTGAGATATTGGGCTGAGTACTACTATTGGAGCCCACACGTATATCAGAGAGCTATAACACAGGTCAAACCCTTGTCTGTAGAACCCTTGAATACATAACCCTTGGGTACAGAAACATAAACAAATTAAAACAGACAAGATCTATTGTCGCACAACTTTGTTCGGGTTTCCAAGTCACTACAAATTTCTTCTTGGTTAAGCATTTGGGCATTTCATCACTACAATATTCTTTAGACTGGAGTATAATTTTGTAGGTGTAAAAAAAAAAAAAGAGTCTGGAAATTTTTTCACCATTATTTGAGACCTATTCCATTGGATTCATCTCTTCGCCCTTATCACATTCATACATATCATTTTTCAGAAAAAAAAAATTGACCCCACCCACCCCTTTTCGGTTCCCTTGTCCTCATGGCCCATACCCGTAGCTAAGACTTGGAAGCTCACCTCAATACCTTGCAATCTAGTCTCACCGAGACCCAGCAAGAAGTGAAACAACTTAGTGCCAATGTTGCTGCCATCAATACAACCATGCAGTCCTCAATGGAGGAAATCAAACAAGACATGACCACCCATCTTGAATCTGTCTTTTCGTCACTCTGCACCAAGCTTCATATCCCTTCAGATAACCCTTCCTCTGACTCACCTCCACAAATTGAAGGTGAACATTCCTCTCATTCCCATAACTTTCAGCACCATCACTTTCAACGTGACCTACACCTTCCGCGGGTGGATGTGACCAAATTTGATGGCTCGGACCCCACTGGTTGGGTAACCCAAATGGAACATTATTTCTCTTTATACGACATTACAGATGACTTGGCCAAACTTTGGTATGGTGTTCTCCATCTATATCAAGAAAACATTGGTAATGGTGGCAATGGAGAAAAACTTCCCGTCAAGGGTATATTGCTTGGACACACTTTGTGGTAGAGTTTTATGAACGCTTTGACACTAACACCAACCATTTAGGCTGCTTGACAAAGTTGAAACAATCAAGAACAGTGGAAGACTTTATAGTTGCCTTTGAGCGCTTGGCTTTTCGGACAGAGGGCATGTCTGATGCCTTTTTCTAAGATTTTTTTATTAGTGGCCTCAAGGATGAGATTTGGGCCCATGTTCTCATGGCTCGGCCTCAGAGTTGGTTGGAGGCTACTAAAAGAGATAAAGAAGCACAACAGGTTGTATCTTCTCAAAACTGAAAAACCCTCCTTTATCCCTCGCCCTAAACCAGTAAATCCCACTACTCCCCCTACTCCACTAAAGATCAAAAAATTGACCAGGGATAAAATGGCTAAACACCTACTCAAAGGCCTTTGTTATAATTGTGATGAAAAATATTTCCCGGGCCACAAGTGTAAGGAACAAAAGATTTTTATGTCCATCTCTAAGGATATTTCGGAAGAGGATGTTGAAACTCCCCTTGTGTCTGAGTCACATGAAACCAATGACATAACCCCTCCCTCAGACCCTCCTAAAGTAGAACCAGTCATTTCCCTCAATGCTCTCACTGGATTCTCTGCTCCCCAAACCCTCAAGCTAATTGGTTACATCAAGCATCGAAAGGTCATCATTCTGGTTGATAGTGGAAGCAACCATAATTTTATTCATCGTTGCATTGCCCAAAAAACTCATTGCTACATCCATGCCATCAATAATTTCCAAATCATGATTACCAATAGTGGCTCCATGAAATGTGGAGGGCATTGTGAAAATGTATGTCTCCAAATTGGTGATTACCACCTGAAATATCATATGTTTGCTATTGACATGGGCGGTTGTGACATTGTGTTGGGTGCAGACTGGCTAAGGATGTTAGGTCCCATTCTCATGGATTTTAAGGAATTAACCATACAATTCGACCAGGAGGGCCACCAATATAAGTTCCAAGGCATCATCGTTGGATCACCTGAGATCATTAGTTCTCATCGCATGGAAAAGCTACTCAAAAAAGGTCATTCTAGTGTTATTGCCCAACTCCATGCCATACAAGCAACATAGACACCCTCGGTGCCACAAGACCTCCAAGCCATCCTTTCTAAATATCAAGTGGTCTTTTCCACTCCCCAAGGACTCCCTCCTTCCCTTGGTGTTCATGATCATTCCATTACCCTTGTACCCAGAAGCCTTCCTCCCAATATCCGTTCGTATCGTCACCCCTTTTCCCAAAAAAATGAAATTGAGAAAATGGTCCAGGAACTCCTTAATGTAGGCATTATCCACCCTAGTATGAGCCCCTAATCTTCTCCTATGGTCATGGTCCCGAAGAAAGAAGGTTCTTGGTAAATATGTCTTGACTTCCGTGCCCTCAACAAACTTACCATTAAAGACAAATTTCCCATTCCTGTCATTGATGACCTCCTGGATGAATTGAGTGGCACCCAATTCTTTACTAAACTTGATCTTCGTTCGGGCTACCACTAGATACATATGAAAGAGGAAGACATTCCGAAGACTTCCTTTATAACTCATGAGGGCCACTATTAGTTTTTGGTCATGCCCTTTGGATTGTGTAATGCCCCCTCCACCTTCCAAAGCCTCATGAATCATGTCTTCTGTCCTTTTCTCCATCATTTTGTCTTTGTTTTCTTTGATGATATCCTCATCTATAGAAAAACCTGGACATACCATCTTGCTCATGTGGATCGAGTTCTCCATATACTCTCTCAGCACAAACTTTTCTTGAAACAGTCTAAATGTGCTTTTGGCGCCTCAGAAGTAGAATACTTGGGTCATCTGGTTGGAAATGATGGCGTCAGGGTGGATCCTAAAAAGATTGAAGATATGCAAGACTCACCCAAAGACTCTCAAAAGCTTGTGGATTTCTGGGCTTAACAGGGTATTATCGCAAGTTTGTTAAGAATTATGGAAAGATTGCAACACCTCTCACTGCTCTCCTAAAAAAGAACTCTTTCACTTGGACTCCAGCCGCTGCTCAAGATTTTCAAACCTTGAAGATGGCCATGTGCACCACTCTAGTCCTAGCCCTTCCTCATTTCACAAAGACCTTTGTCTTGGAATGTGATGCCTCAGGGAAAGGCATTGGTGATGTCCTTATGCAAGAGGGTCGTCCTTTGGCCTTTACCAGCAAGAAACTATCTGAAAGAAATCTGGGCAAATCAATCTATGAAAAGGAAATGTTGGCTATTCTGCATGTTGTTGATCTGTGGCACCCTTATCTATTGGGGAAATGTTTCCAAATTAAGAAAGGTCATCAAAGCCTCAAGTATTTTCTAGAACAACGCATTTCCTCCCCGGAGCAACAAAAATGGGTGACTAAGCTCTTTGGATATGATTATGAGATAATTTACAAGAAAGGCAAAGACAATGTGGTTGCAGATGCACTTTCCTGAAAATATGAAGATGAAGGATCCCTTTTTTCTCTTTCCTTCATTGTACCAGATTGGATCCAAACCATTCACCAGGAATGGATACAAGATCCCAAAAGTTCGCATCTGATCCAACAATTGCAATCCAATGCTCCAGCTTCCCCAGGGTACTCTTGGCTCCATGATGAGCTTTGATACAAAGGCCGTTTGTATTTAAGTAAAAATCAAAGCTTAAATCCACGATACTTTCTGAGCTTCATGCTACACCCACAACAGGGCATGGGTTCACCGAAACTTATGACAGGGTCAAACGTTCTTTTTTCTGGGATGGTATGAAATAGGACATTCATAATTTTTTCGCTGAATGTGATGTGTGTCAATGCAACAAGGGATAAACAGTCAAATCTCCGGGCACACTACAACTGCTTCCGATTCCACCTGCTATTTGGAAGGATATATCTATGGATTTTATTACCAGCTTACCCTAATTAGGAAATAAATCAATCATCATGGTGGTTGTTGATCGCCTTTCCAAGTATGATCATTTCTGCGCTCTTCAACACCCATTTACAACATCCACGATGGCTCAAATTTTCATGGATCAGGTCTTCAAGATTCATGGCATGCCGCACTCTATTGTTTCTGATCGTGACCCAACTTTCACAAGAAACTTTTGGCAAGAACCGTTCAAGCTACAAGGAACCCAATTGCATCTCAGCACAATTTATCATCCCTAGATTGATGGTCAAACGAAAGTTGTCAACAAGTGTTTGGAAACATATTTGAGGTGTTTTGCCTCGGAAAAGCAAAATCAATGGGCTCAATGGTTACCCCTAGATGAATGGTGGTACAACACTTCATACCATACAACTACACGCATGACTCCTTTTGAAGTGGTATATGAACAGAAACCACCTTCATTTCTCTCATACTTACCTGGTGTCTCAAAGGTCCAGGCGGTTGACCAAACACTTACAGTTCGAGAGGCTATTCTCCATACCCTCAAAGAGAATTTGGTCATGGCATAGAATCGCATGAAGCAACAAGCAGATCAAGGTCTCTCTGAATGTCAATTTGCATAAGGGGATTAGGTGTTTCTTCAATTGCAACCTTACAAGCAAACTTCCCCCAAGGCTGAGCATTGTCAGAAGCTAGCGCCCAAATTTTCTGGTCCTTATACCATTCTCAAGAATGTGGGACAAGTAGCCTATCAGTTAGCTTTGCCCATTCATTTGAAGCTACATCCTATTTTTCATGTTTCATGCTTTAAGAAGGTGATTGGAACTAAGTGCCAAATTCAAACCAACCTTCCCAAGTTAGCTGAAGAAGGATCCATTTGGCTACAACCTCAAGCGGTTTTGGACTAGTGTGAGCGTCTCCTGCGTCAGATAACCATCAAGGAAGTGTTAGTCCAGTGGAAAGATACAACTCTAGCAGATGCCACTTGGGAACCAGCTACCATTCTGCATCAATTTCCACATCTCAAGCCTTGAGGACAAGGTTTTTTTTAAAGGAGAGGACATGTTAGGGTCCTAACCTACACATAGGTAGAACAATATATTCATATGTAATAAAGGTCAATATTAATAATTCCTTGCAATAAAATAGAATAAGTCGAATGTAAGAAGACCTAATAGAAGCTTCTGCTTCTAGAAGGATCTTCCTCTAGATGCTTCTTTTGATAGACATATTTAGTATAAATAGGAGTCGAGGGTATGAGAACCCTAGATTGGATATTATTGTAATAGATCTCTACTCAACTAGAAGTTGCCCCCTCGAAGAGGCCCGTGAACAATTCTTTCAGAATCAAAGTTCTATTTTTGTTGTTATTCTTATATCATTTCAGTGCTATTGTGGTGATTGTTTTGGTTATATTGTTGTTATTTTTCCATTTCTAGCATTTTATTTTTGTTCTGCATACTTTTTATATCTAGTATATTACATGGGGGAAATTCACTTCACGGGTAAGTGCAAGTTGTTAGCACTATGTAAATCTGTCCGACTGAATAGAAAAACGACAGAGGTAACTGTTTCAACCTGCTTTAGAGCTGAGGCACTAGCCTACTCAACTCAGAGAGGGCTCTCTCATGTCACTTGGTATTTCTTTGATAATCAATGGCTAGATTTGGTTTTTTTTGGGGGTTTTAATAAAGTTTGTTGGCCAAGAAGAGGAGGGACACACAGGGCTATGGAGTCAAAATTTTGAAATTGAATGAAAACAATGATCAGCCGATAGAACTCTCCAGAGGATAAAGGCTAAATGAGGCAATGGTTCTGAGTTGTAACTTAAAATAATTCAGAGTGGTAAGAGGAAAGAGGAAACAAATAACTACATCAGAGCATTACAGGAATGAATTCTGAATTAGTTAAGAAGAAATATACACAGTCTAAATTTCTAAGACAAGAGCATCATGAGATGAATTCTAGGGTTTTTTCTCTCCAATTTAAACAGATGAAAGTGAAATGAAATAAAAGATCACAGGAATTATACACTATGAAAGAAGACAAAGCTCATATCACAACCAATTAGAATCTTTTCATAAACAATACAAAATGCTTTTGCATATGTATTCAATTTAGTCCTAGAAAAATTACAATAGAGTCCATAACCACTAGAATTGTGCCCTTGCACTTCTGCCCATAATTAATACACTCATAACCTCTAACACTTATACAACTCGAGTTCCTTCAGTGTGCAACCGGTTACAATAACTGAAATGAAACGTTTCATCTTCTACAATGATTACAAATGACAGTTTTAAGAAAAAAACGTTTCATGATCCCTGAAGATTCCTCTGACGTAACAAATAAGAGCTATCGAATATATTGTCAAGTTATTTGGTACAATTGCTTTGTTGTTCTTTTCTTTAGAGATGAAGATGAGGAATTGTTGTGAGAATTATGAGACGAATGATGGTGGTAGATGAATTATTTTGCTTACCAGATATCTTGTTTCATATGTGTTTTCTTCTGGTAGTTAGTAATCTCAGGTAATGATTGGATGCTCACATGGTTAATGTATTATTACTAGGACTGTGGTATAGAATTGTCATCTGCATGTTTGAGCAGCGAGTTATCCTTAGCTCAACCTCTTCTCAGAAGTTGAAACTTTATCCTGTTATTTGTCAAGTTGGTTTATACTGGCTTGCACCTCTCATATCAGCCCCACCTCAAGAGAAAATGTGAAAAAGGAAATAGTCCCAACTGAAGGAAGATCCTTCGCCAGAAAACACAAAGCCCATCGATACCTTGGCCGGATCACAAGATCTGGAGAACCATTCCATTTTAAACACTGCAGAGTCTAATTGGGCCTCGATGGTGGGTTTGGTTCCTACTTTTGAGTCAAGGGATTTAAGACCCATCAACAGAATTGGTGCTAGAAGGAGGGCCTAAGAATGAATGGTTGAATATGTAAGTTATATGATATTTCGAACAACCTATAGATTCATAGTGGCCCACATGCATGGCTAGTCATCCAATAGACAACCCATCTTTATCGAGTACTCCCAAAGTGGATAACTCACCCCACTCTGAGGAAGGGTATATTCACCCTGAAATACCTTATGCCCTCCCTCACAAGGAAGTAAATCAGTTTAGAAGGATTACCAAATCCTACACCTGACAAATCGACGCGTTTCCCTTCACACCCATCCTTCCTCGAAGAAAACAAAAAAGAAGACTAGTGGTCAGCACTCCCGGCGAGGTTTTCGTACACTCTGTCGAAGACTTAATAGATTTCCCGATCACCAAAATCCAAGAACCTCTCGACCTCATACCCAAGATGCCAGCCGGCGACATCTCCGAACCTAACGATTTTTCGGAAGAGGAAGAGCCTAACTCTAACTCCGAAGATATGGAAGAGAAAAATGGTCATGAGGAGGAGAGAGAAGTTCCACTTCAAGACAACTAACCTTAGTTGGTCGGGGATGTTGTGGCCGTCCCTGGACGCGTACACAATCTCCCTCGCCACCCGGAAAAGTTTCTCCCCAAGTATGATACTGAAATCTCAGGATTTCTCAAAGATCATATCAAGAAGTTCATACTCGTGATGAGGCTTATGAACGTTCAACATGAAGATGTGGTATGCAGACTTTTCCCCTACACGTTTGAGAACTCAGCTTCCACTTCGTATTTTAACTTGCCAGTAGGATCCATAACTAGCTGGACTAAGTTCCAAAAGTATTTCCTAGACAAATTTGTCGAAGAAACTACCACAGGATCCCTTATGGATGAATTATTCACAGCCACCATGACCCCAAAGGAAAGGGTCAAAGATTTCAATTAAATATTCATGACTATCCTTAACAAATTTCGGCCCGTGGAAAAACCAACTCAAGAATTGCAAATCGAGGTCTATGCTAACGCTCTTCCGGCCTCTATTTCTATGTTCATTAAAAGAGCTGCTAAGAAAACCCTCACAGAGAATTTCGAAGAAGCCAAGATGATAGAGTTCCATATGAAATGGTGTAAAGAAGGCTAGGCATCTCTAGTGAGAAAATAAAGCCATCCCCCTCCCAGGATAGGACTCCTCTTGACTAGACCATCGGGAAAGCCGACTGAACTAACTCTAGATAAGGGTAATGGAGATATAGAAGACCTGCAATGCATGGTCAAGAAACTATCAAATAAGATTATAGATATGAAAAGGAATGCGGGTGAGGGAAACCAAGGCCAAAGGCCCTATAAGCCTTTCTTTAAAAGAAACCAACCTTTCAAGGCAATTGAACCCCCCCAGCCAACCTAAACATTGACTTAGGGAATTTCGTGTCTGATTCTTTCTGTACTTACCACCAAGAGAACCATTCAGAAAGGGAATGTCCTCAGTGGGTCCATGCCATGAATTTAATGGCCGATCATTTTCTGGGCGAAGTCTCTCTGACCGAATCATCAAAAAGTTCGGCCTTTAACATTGCCGATCAGGAAGAGGCGGACCCACCACAAGACACGACCATGTTGATATGGGATCCAGACGTGATTGCATCTTCGGATGATCTATTTGAACCTCAAGCACCACCCGCAGAGATATAGGTGGTACAGACACATAGTAAGGGTCAACCCGACCCAAAAGATACCGATGCCACCCAGGTCTCACAAAGTAAATCAACTCCCGATCACCCGAGAATGCCTTTAGGTCCCAATAAGAATCCTCTAAGCATTCATACACAGGAATATACTAAGATATATTATAACATAGTCGAATATTTGAAGAAGCTGAAAGCTAATATATCAGTTATGGATGTATGTAGAATCCCTCAGTAGAAAGACCTTCTGTTGCAAGCTCTAAGTTCGGTAAAAACCTAGACTGTCGATGATGGTCAAGAGAAGAATCTACCCCCTATAGATTTGGCAAGAAAACCAATGATAAACACTTTCTCAGAAGGCAGGAAGGAGAGACCTTTCGTGCCTCATTTCCTTTTAACGGTCGAAATATTCAATAGGAATCTTCACAATTGTCTGGTAGATTCCAGAGCGTCTTCTAATGTCATGCCCTTGGCTGTTTGTAATAAATTAGGTGTTGTCCCTCTAAAAATTGATAAGCATGTCATATGACTGGACATAACCCAGGTCAAGGTTATAGGGGAACTCAAATATGTGATGGTCAGGATAGCGACACATCCTAGTTTCGTGCAGGTGATTGATGTCATTGTAGTAGATATCCCGAAGGCATATGGGCTATTATTGAGCTGAGATTGGTCCGAAAAGCTAAATGGATACTTTAGGCCTGACTGGGCACACCTTTTGTTACCACTAAAAGGATACAAGAACATGATCTGAATTGATAGGGAGAGATAGTTGAAGCATACGATCACCGATATAGAGGCCTTGAACGAACCAGCCTCCACTGATTTCCCCATATTGGGTAATTATTCATGTGACTCCTACTTCGAGAGATTCCCTCCCCTCATATCCAATGTTTCACTTACCCAAAACTCTGAAATGACCTTTCAAGAAGAATTCTTGATGCCGATGGAAGATTCTCTCCTTTGTCAACACCTAGCGTTAAGTATTCCAAAAGAAAATATCAAAGAGTGGAACACTGATTGGAATGGAAATCATCGCTCACAAATCTAGACCCTTTATTTTGATGGATCCAAGTCACAAGATGGTTTTGGAGCAGAGTGCATCCTCATCAATCAAAAGAGGAAACGCCATTTCTTGTCTTGTAGGCTATAATTCAAGTGCACCAACAACACTACTGAGTATGAATCCTTGGTGCAAGGGTTAAAGAAATCCATAGATATTAATGTCAAATAATTGAAGGTTTTCGAAGACTTAGAGATCATAATTAGACAAGTGAGGAACACTATACACTGCAACTCCCCTCATCTTAAGAATTACCAGCAGGAGGTGCATAGGTTAATAGAATGCTTTGAAGCTTTCAATATTACGACAATCCCCAGAGAAAATAATACCCTTGCTGATTCCCTAGCCACAACCACTTCTAGACTATCACCTTTATAATATTATGAAGCCTCTTGATTCACTATAGAACTGATCTACAAGCCATCGGTACCTAATAACATTTCTAATTGGAAAGTCTTCGAAGGGGATGAACAGATCATAAGTTTTTTGACCAATTAGGACAATTTCAAAGATCTCGCTATTGATGATGAAGGACTCAATGGAAAGGGGTCCTATGGAAGACTGACATACTGATATATCAAAGGCTCATACGATCCCAAAAGGGGTAGCTAATCTAGAAGATCTGTTTGATCTAAAGCAACGATTCAAAGGTCCTAAAAGCGCAAAGACTGGCAACTCTTGTCCCCTCCATGAAATTGTGAATCTTGGGACCCCAAAGAACCCAAGGAATGTAAACCTCAGAAAAATGATATCTAAGGAAGAAAGAAAGGCCTATCGCAAGCTGTTTAGACAACACCAAGACGTTTTCACATGGTCCTATAAGGAGTTGAAAATGTATGATACTCGTATTATTCAACACACCGTCCCACTGAAACCTAGAGTCAAGCCTTTCCAATAGAAGCTCAAGAAATATCACCATTTATTAGAACCTCTATTAGAACCTCTCATGTATCAGGAATTAAGGAAACTTTTGGATGTGAAGATAATTTTCCAGGTTAGGCACTCTACCTGGGTAGCAAATCTCGTTCCAGTGAGGAAAAAATTAGGAGAAATCTGATTGTGCGTAGACTTTCGGAACATCAATAAAGCTTCAAAGAAGGACAATTATCTCATCCTGCCGATGGAACAACTCTTGCAGACCATGTCAGGCTCGGAGATTTTTTCTTTGCTCGACGGTTTCTCAGGATACAATCAAGTGTTGGTTTCAGAGGAAGACCGATTGAAAACTACCTTCCGAACCAAATGGGTAACCTTCGCTTATAAATGCATGCCTTTCGACTTAATTAACACAGGAGAAACCTTCCAGAGGGCCATGGACGTGGCATTCTAGGGGCTTATAAACAAGTGTGTAGTAGTATATTTGGATGACGTAATGGTGTATTCGAAGAATAGGGAGGAGCACATCCAACACTTAGCTCAGATTTTTGAAAGATGCAGGAAATACGATATATCTGTAAATCCTAAGAAAACTATATTCGGGGTTGAAGAAGGGAAGTTTTTAGGTCATATTATATATGAAGTAGGGATATGGATAGACCCCGAAAGGATTAAGGACATAACACAAATTCCGTTACCTCATAACAAGAAGGCCATGCAGTCTTTCTTCGGGCAAATCAACTTCGTGAGGAAGTTCAATCCTAACTTTGCCGAAATTATCAAACCCTTACAAAAGATGATTCTCAAATATGACGAATTTAAGTGGGATGATGAATGAAAAAAGGCTTTCAACAACATCAAAGCTGCCATATCCCAGGCTCTGGTGTTGCGAAGTCCTGATTTCAATAGAGACTTTAATCTATATACCTTCGCTTCCAACCAATCACTAGCTTTGGTTTTAACTCAAAAGGATGATGACAACAACGAAGCCCCAGTATCATTTATGAACACTAATCTTTAAGGATCTAAGCTCAACTACCCTGCCATAGACAAGCAGGCCTATGTGGTCTATAAGGCAGTAAAGCATTTCAGGTCTTACATCCTCAAGAATCACACTAAGGTGATTGTACCACACCTTGCAGTCCAATATTTGTTGACCCAACAAGAAATGGGAGAAATAAGAGGGAACTAGATGGTAGTAGTCCAAGAATTTGATCTAGACATAAGACCTGCCAAGCTAGTAAAAGGACAAGGTCTGTGTAAGCTCGCAGTCGAAGCCCAGGATCAAGTAAATGAAGACTCCGGGTGGGAGAATGAAATGGCTCTATGGTGTGGAGAAGTAGCATACATCTCCCCAGGATGAGATTCCTGTTACAAGGACTTGGATTACCTACTACATCACAGAACTTGCCCCAAAAACCTCAACCCCAGAGAGAGAAGAGCCCTCAGATTAAAATATGCACAATATCATCTTATAAATTCAGTGCTTTTCCGGATCAACTATGACGGGGTATTGTTGAGGTGTCTCGAGTGTGAAGACGTCGATAAGGTGCTAAATAAACTTCACAATGGCCCCACCAGAGGACATTTTGCTGGAAACACCACCGCTCATAAGATTCTAAGAGACGGCTATAATTGGCCCACCTTGTTCAAGGATGGGCATACTCACGCTAGAAATTGTAAGACTTGTCAAATAAGAACTGGAAAGGAGAAAAGGGCAGCAGTCCCACTTCAGCCTGTGCCTATTTTGAGGCCCTTTGAGCAATGGGGGTTAGATATCATAGGAGAAATTACACCTGGCTCTTCTAAACTACACAAGTACATTCTTACTACCACCGACTATTTCAAAAAATGGGTGGAGGCCATCCCTCTAACTCATGTAAACGAGAAGGTAGTGATCCAATTTATAGAACAACAACTAATCACAAGGTTTGGTCTCCCCTATGTTCTGGTATTTGATAATGCAGTTTACTTCTCCTCTACACTATTTACAGAGTTTTCTCTGGACAAAGGAATCATAATCAAGTACTCTGCAAATTATTACCCTCAGGGAAACGGTGTGGTGGAATCGACTAACAAAAATCTGGTAAGAATATTAAAGAAGATAGTTATAGATAACCAAAGAAATTGACATAATCAACTTCATAATGCCCTATGGGCCGATAGGGTCACACCCAAAGAAGCCATAGGAAACTCCCCATACTTTTTGGTCTATGGGAAAGAATCCATACTCCCAAATGGGCTCTATCTTCCATCTCTTCAATTGGCCCAATATTCCAATGAGGAACCCTCATCGACATTCTTACACGGGAAACACTTTGAGATCTTTGAAGATTGGAAGAAGAGAGTTCAATTGTCCATGCAACAATGAATCAATACTCTACTCATCGGCATTCTCGAAGTGTTTCTTGCTCTTCTTTTAGTTTGTTTAACTTGCAGGTACACTAACCAGCCTAGGCCGACCTGCCAATCAACCAATTCCAAGTTGAATTGAGAGAAATCCATTCGGATTTTTCATTCTCGGCCGTGTGTCATATATGCACGGGTTTTTAGGCCCATAGACGCACATCGTGCGCACATGTGCTTAAATCACAACTCTGTTCTACGCACGTGCGCTTGTTGACTTTTCTCTGTTCACGTACATGCGCTCTATGCGCCTCTGTCTCCACTGAGACCCACACATCTGTGTAAAATTCACATTGTAAAGTTGTTGAGATGTGGGGAAGGCCATTTGCCTTCTTAAAAATGATTTCAAGCATGTTTTAAAGCTGCACCACACTTAGTCCCCTCATCATATAAAGGGGTTAGTCAAAAACACATAGGCACTTAGGAGGTTAAAATCAATTTCCCTTCTTTGCTTTCATTTTTCGCCACATGGATGGTTTGTTTTGACTCACAAGATAAGTTGGGAACCATTTTTAATCACATTTAACTTGCATTGGGACTAGAATTTGAATAACAACGACTTAGTATGCTCTTCTCTCGCGCCTCCAAGCGATCTTGAGAATCAAAAAAAGATTGTGAAATGATTTTCATCTCCCTTAAGAACATTAAAACCTTTAGGAGAGGACAACAACCCTTCTTGGGACTCCTCTTAGTTTACTTTTTCA
>JZKD02S1954165.1:1023955-1041415 GCA_000966675.3 Picea glauca | reverse complement strand
AGTCCACATGCAGCAAGGTGACATCTAATTCACTAAAAATTGACACACTTTCACTCACACACAAAAGTCACTTATCACTCACATAGCTTCTTCTGGAAACATGGAGGTCTAGGTAGGTTTCCTACAAAAAGGGATTCCAAAAATACCCCATCTTTTCTGGATAGGACTATCCACTCCCATTTTAAAAATCAATGAGGTTGGTTTGCCACCCCAACCTCACAAAACAACTTCATCTAAAATCTTTCTAAAAACTCACTAAGTTTTCCTCCACATGAGGTGCCAAAAGAATTTTTTTAGTCTAGGCAGGATTTCGGGGATAGGCATCCAAATAACTCCCCGTTATTTGGTTCTCACATTGTCAAAACATAGAGGTTGTCAAATAGGGAACTGAAAATCCACCAAGTCAAGTGTTCCAATCACCATAAGGTAGGGAGATACCCGTGAAGGGTTGAAGGCCGAGGTCTGGTTGTTCTGTGCGTCCCCCCTTGAGGCACCCACCTCTTGGACGGGATCCATCCCGTGACCCATTTCTTAGGCCGAAAATCTAAATGTCGCACTTTGACCGAGTTACCTAGTGACCAACTTTAGGAAATCTACCCAGGTGGAAATTGTGGGCTGCAATTGCACCTTAATTGGATTTTGTGTGGCTATTGGGAAATATCACCAGATCTTTCGGGATATGCCCCCTTTACCCCTCATTATAACCAATTATTTCATCCTTCACTAGTTTCTCTTCCGGTGACTTCAGACCCCACTGTTGAGTACTATTGGAAGGTCCAGTGCTATTTGAGAGGAAGGACGCTGTGTCTTCTAGGACATGAGCATTTGTTTTCTTTTTTGATTCCCCCACGAGGAAAAAAACCACTTACCCATATATATGTTTCTTTCTCAGTTTATGTATGATGTACATCTGATTACATTTTGATTTGGATATATATATTGTGTATTTCTCTCACCACTTTTTTCACATATTCACACAGCTAGTCTGACATCATAGGGGAACCATAGAACCCCCGTCATTCACAACGCTTGCTCAACCTCCCTCCTATTTTAGGGGGAGTATCTGGTCGTGCCCGTTCATTGGCACCTCCTTCACACACTCTTGTGAGTGCTACTATCTTAGGATCATCTTTGCTTGGTTCTACATTACTTGGGTCAACTTCCCAAGGCCATTTGTTCACTTGCTCTCCTTTACACGGAAGCGGGAGACCCAATTCCTCTCAAGGAGGGAGCACCAACCCACCTAGTCCCCATAAAGGGTCAGGTTCACAACAAACTATGGTCAGAGCTAACCCTTCCCCCCCACTACAGATTCCATATTTGGCCTCTCTCAACATACCGGATCTCACCAAACTCACCAATGATCCTATATTGCATAATCCCACATGGCCTGCAATGCCAACAAAACTACCTTCAGACATACCAAAGTTTGAAGGAAATGCAAGGGATGACCTTGATAACCATGTCATGACCTTTCATCTATGGTGCTCTTCCAATAGCATTATGGACGATTCCTTCAGACCGTGATTATTTTAGCGCACCCTCACCGGCCCATCGGCTAAATGGTATGTTGAAGAAAAATCGGGGTCCCACACAACCTTTGAGTCATTGGCCAAAGAATTCTTGACCTTCTTCCAATTACCCATCTTCCATGACAATGGTCTTGAACTACTTTCTAACTTCAAACAAACCGCATCCACACACATCGCTAACCACATTCACGAGTGGCGTAGGCGACGTAGTTTGTGCAAAGCGGAAACCACTAAGCAACAATGCCTCGACTGGTTTCTTAGATCACTTGTCTCTCTCCTTGGAAAGGATGTAGCTTCCACCTTCCCTCAATATGAAGAGGAATCCATCAGTAAGGACCAACAATATGACCTCATCTACGCACAGTCAGGGTACTTATACATGGTACTTCATGATCTTCCAAAACCTGTGCCATTTGGCCAAGACAAACCTGGGATGTCTCACTCAACAGATGGACTGATTAGTACCACCACTCACCATGGTCCACAACCCCAACCACCACCGATGTATGGAACCCCTCAATACCGGTCGGCATATGGGGGCACTCCGTATTACCCCCCACCCCCTTATCAACAATCATACCCTGTTGCGATACCTCCACCCATCAGTGGACCACCATCGACACCCCCCATACATCCACCTATTCAAACGAACTCTGGTAACCCCTCCACCTCAGCTTATAGTACTAGCGAAAGCACTTTTCCTTCCTATGTACCTTATGGATTGTTACCACCACAGAATCCATACTTCCCATTTCCTGGTCCTCCACAACCCATGGCTCCCCCACATGGGGGTGAATTTTTTTCAACCCTTTTCCATTCAGCAATACCAAAATTTCGAACAGCTGAATACGACCAATCCAACCCACCCATAGAACAATGCTAAAAAGAAAGGACAGAACATGAACAACAACAATCCAGGTCAAGGCAGGAATCATCTTCAGTAGAACAAATCCACTGGGGGCAACCAGCACCAAGGGAATCAAAACCCCCAGGGGGGAAATAATAATAAGCACCAAGGGAGAAAAAACAATAATGTTAAAACCAAATTCCCTTGTGCCCTTTGTGGTGAGTTTGGCCATTACACTCATCATTGCCCCCAAATTGCTGATTTCAAACGGTTGAAAGACTCTGGTAGTCTTCCCCATCCTCTAGCACTGCCTTACCCTCAACAGGCACCACAACAATACATGCAACAACCCCCTCCTGCCATGCTGCAGAATCCTATTCCACATCAAGGTGTGATAAACACCCAACAGGACACACAACATCCCCCACCTCAGGTGGGACAATACCTCAACCCCAACAATCCAGCAGATCGCACAATTCTCCTCACTAGTGAGGAAGAAATCCTTCTGCAAACACGTAACTGTCAGTATCATGCACCCGCTGAGTCTCCTCCCATCCCTCCAGAGACAAAACCTACACCGACGAGACCCTCGTTGGTGATTCCTCACCCTACCGCTGAGCCACCTCTTCGCATCCCTCGCATCCCATTGTGCAGGAATGTCCACAACCCACAGGCTAGGGCAGCCCATAACTATAGTTTGGTAGATGACTTATCACAATACCCGGTTTCCATGTCAGTTTTGGAGGTCCTCCAGACTTGTCCTACTCAACGGAAATCATTACTTTTCACCTTGGGGGAAGTCGACCCCACAGATACCCGATTCATTACCTTTGATCTTGACAGTGGAGAACCTCGCCTTCTCGCCTTGATCGCTTTTCAAATACCAGTAAAAATACGAAACATCATAGTTCATCGGTGTATCATCGACGAAGGTGCATCTACATGCATTATGTCCAAAACGGTATGGCAGAAGCTTGGTTCCCCTGAACTCATACCCTCTGCCATCACCTTACGAGCTTATGATGGATGACCATCATCTCCTGAAGGGCTCTTCCAAAATGTCCCCTTTGAACTCGGGGGCAAGACTATTCTCATCGACATCGAAGTTATCGACACCCCACTCGATTATAATATCATGTTCAGTTGTAGTTACATGTACGCTATGAAGGCAGTGGCATCTTCCGTCTTTAGGAAAATGATGTTCGCTCACAATGGGAAGATCGTTACTATTGACCAAGTCTCACATTATGAGCCCAATCCATCTGCCAACATCGATAACATTCTTCCTCTCATCCACATAAGCCACGACGCATACCCACTCGTAGATATGGGTCCTAGAATTTTCAAAGATCCATCATTGTTAGTAACTTACCATGGAGCACCACCACTCCTTCATCCTTCCAATCACGTATGCGCCATATCATCTAACGGAACTCACACAGAGGATACCCTTCCTCCTACAAAGGCTTCTATCATATCTAACATCCCACTCATCACAGAACCCCCCCCTCAAGAACCTCCTGTACACTCTTCGACCCCACCCATCCATGATTCCACCTCTCCCCAAGGACATATCCTAGTTTGGGAGATAGTTCCCCAAGCCATCATCCAAATTCCCTTCTTTTAATCTCCACCAGACATCGAAGATTTTTAGGTAGCCGCAATGCTCACCCTACCTAATATGGTGTTAGCAATCCCAGTTTGGTATTTACACCCACCAGAGATGGTCCCTCGACCATTCCTCCCCCTCAAAAAAGAAGGAATCCCCATGACGATTCCCATTCTTACTCCAACCACACCCCCACTCACTAACCCCCCTGCCATAGCTGGGGGCAGGAGAAAGAAAAAGGAGCCCACAACTCCACTTCCTCCATGCATCCAACCTCCTTGCGCACTATGTGAGAAAGAAGGCCACCAAACCAACAACTGCCCATCTCTACCTAAGTTACGGAATTTGATTCCACTCAATCAAACTCCCCCAATGCTCGCCACTATGGCTAGTCCTGCCACTACCACCCCCCATTCTAGTAGTAAAGGGTTGCAGACCAAATTTTCCTGCGCTATATGTTCATAATATGGCCATTATGCCCACCATTGTCCCACACTACCACGCTTTCAGCAGACATTAGCCACAGTCCGCCAGAGCTTCCATAGCAACCCCAGTCTTGCTATGTCCTCCTCAACAAATATCACTGACATCCATTATATCACCACTTCAATCAATGAACGCACGAGATGCCCTTTCTCTCTTTGTGACTCATTAGCTCATTTTACATACCAGTGTCCTATGATCCTTGAATACATGAAACACCAATTGACCCTTCTTCAATGACCCATAGAGTCGATAATTGCCATTACTTCATCACTAGAGGATCTTCATGTCATTTCTCCCGAACCTGAGGCCCTTCCAATGCCTCCCTAGTTCTTAAACGAATTATCTGAGGATTCACCCCCCAATTCCCCCCAACTCTCCCTTTCATTCCCCTACAGACATTTTACACCCAACTACCACAAGTCATCCTCAATACTTCAATATCTGGTTTATGTCGAGCGAACCCTCACCATCTCCTAGCATTATTCCCCCTGTTTCCTCCTCACCAGGGGGCAACCACATGACAACAATCACAGATATCACTCCTCATGACCCCTTGTATTCCCATCACTTCCAATGCGACGAAGAAATCCTCGAAGAGTTAAATCACCCAGACTTACCCTGGGATGCGCTACACCACCACGCACTCTTCTTTCCACAGGAAGCCTCCAGGCCTCCTAACCAACACCCCATTTACGCGGTCAAAACCAAGGATTGTATCCCATCAGGGCCTATTGACTGGTTCAAAAACCCCATTCCTATCCCTGATGCTTTTGAAGAAGGCAACATGACCAACATTTCCCTGACCATTAAAATCGACATTTCCATAAAAAATGACATCGTCGAAGAAATCACCATTGGAGTTGCTTGCACTCCTCAGGAAATCACCGCATATAAAGCCCTCTTCCAAGAATATTGGGATATTTTTGCCTGGTCCTACACGGAAATGCCTGGCCTTGATCCCTCTATCATCGAGCATCGCATCGACACCTGGCCCGACATTACACCAGTTCATCAAAAACAATGACCGCTACACCCATCCAAAGACGCGACCATCAAAGATGAAATTGACAAATTACGCACTGTTGGGTTCATTTACCCCATTGCCTATACCTCATGGGTTTCCAACCTTGTATCCGTTAACAAAAAATAGGGCACTATTCACGTTTGCACAGACTTTCACGATCTCAATCACGCATGTCCCAAAGACAACTTTCCAACGCCTTTCATTGATCAAATTATCGATGACTACATAGGCCATGAGGCTCTATCCTTTATGGATGGATTCTTTGGTTATAATCAAATTCAAATTCACCCCGCCGATCAATATAAAACCGCATTCACTACTCCTTGGGGTACTTTTGCATATCGTGTCATGCCTTTTGGCTTAAAGAATGCCGGAGCAACTTTCCAGCGGGCTATGACATACATCTTTCATGATCTGACTCATCTCATCCTTGCCTACTTGGACGACCTCATAGCTCGATCCAAGAAATGCACCCAACATCTTGATGGTTTACGAATCATCTTTCAACGATGTTGTTAGTAAAATATCTATTTGAATCCACTCAAATGTGTTTTTTGTGTCACTTCAGGGTGCCTCCTCAGCTTTATCGTTTCCCAAAGCGGTATTACCGTAGACGCCCTCAAAGTCCAAGCTATCACCAAAATTCCACCTCCCCGGAATTTACGTCAACTTCAAAGCCTACAAGGCAAAGCTAACTTTCTATGATGATTTGTCCCAGACTACACCATACGCACACATGGTTTCCTTCGCTTACTATGTCACGACATCCCATTTCACTGGGATGACCATGCCCAACAGTCATTTGACGATCTTAAAACAACACTCTTGAATGCACCTTTAATTAGTGCACTTGACTACAATCGTGACTATATCCTCTACGTATTAGCATCAGCTGTATTAGTAGCAGGAGTTCTCATCCATCTTGGTGATGAAAATCGTGAGCATGTCATTTATTATGTTAGTAAAAACCTCTCAAGGCCATCCTTGAAGTATAAACACGAAGAGAAACTTGCCCTTGCAGTCATCCTTGCAGTCCAGAAACTGCGCCACTACATTCTGCTTCGCACGACAAAGGTCATCGCAGATTCTAACCCTATGTAGTACTTGCTCAGTCGTCAGCAAGTTAATGACAAATTCTCTCGATGGATCGTTATCCTTCAGGAGTATGACCTTGAGTTCTCAACACCTAAGAGTAAGAAGGCCCTCGTTCTCGCCGAACTTGTCACAACCCTCCCCTCTGACACCACCAGTACCCCCGTCAACTCCGACTTTCCCGACGAACACCTCTTTTACATCACTTCGGATGATCCTTGGTACAAAAACCTCCTCATCTACCTCTGACCTCAAAATTTCAGTAACCACCTTTCACGAGATGATCATCGTCGTATTCTCCATCAGGCCCCCTGCTACCTCCTCATTGGAGACATCCTATACCGGAGGGGAGTTGACACCATTCTTCATCACTGCTTGACTATTGACGAGGCCGGTAGAGTCTTAAACGACTGCCACAGTGGTGCATGTGGGGGCCATATTTCGGGCATATCCACTTCTCAAAATATTATCCGAGCCGTTTACTTTTGGCCTACCTTGTTTCACGATTACATTCATGCCGTGAAATGATGTGAGCAATGTTAGCTCTACGCCAATAAAGCCTGAGCTCCCCCCACTCTTCTTCATCCCGTCATCACAGTTGACCCTTTTTGTAAATGGGGCATCGACTTCATGACTTGTAATCCCCCCTCCAGCAATGGTCACAAATACATTGTTGTCACCGTCGATTACTTCACCAAATGGGCAGAAGCTATGCCCACCTTCAACAACACCGCTAACACCGCAACACATTTTTTCTTTAACCACGTCATATCCTACTTTGGAGTACCAATACAACTCATTTCCGATCATGGGAAACACTTCGAGAATGATATCTTCTTCGAACTCTCATCTCGGTTAGGATTCTCTCACGAGTTCACCTCACCATATTACCCTCAGTCTAACGGACAGGTCGAAGTAGTTAACAAGGTCCTCAAAACCATGTTACAATGCAAGGTTAATAAACATAAAACCAATTGGAATCATATGTTATTTTCCATGCTATGGGCTTACCGTACAGCTGTGAAAATAGCTACTGGTTTCACACCATTTCATCTAGTCCATGGGGTTGAGGCCACTCTTCCCATCGAGTGCGAAATTCCCACCTTACGCACCACAATTGAGCTATTACCTGACATTGCTCCAATGGAGCAGTGCTTGCCGAACTTAGAGTCTCTGGATGAATATCGTCGATCTTCATTACAGAACAACGAGGAAGCTAAAAAATGATCCAAGGCTACCTTTGATCGACATGTTAACCTTCACTCATTTCGCAAAGGCGACCTCATCCTGGCTTACAATATCACTCATGATACCTTTGGCCATGAAAAATTTGAGTCACTCTGGCATGGCCCATACATTATCCAACATTGCCTCACCAAAGGTGCATACATCCTAGCCTCCCTCGAAGGCCTCTCTCTCAAAGAACCTATCAACGGGTTGTATCTAAAGAAATTCTATGCTTAAACGTAGTCATTCTACTTTAGGTTATTTCTTTTATAGTGTTTTTAATCTTTTTTCCATCCCTCACATCTAAACTATCATTTGTGATATTGACATATGCTTCATCCACCAGCCTACCACATCGGTTACGCCAACGGTGCCATCCATTGGACACAAAATCTCGCTTCGACCGCTTGGGCTCTCTACACCCCCTCACAGCAAATGCTCCATTCGAGCGACATATGTTTGGGTTCAATGATCAATAACTAAGACGAATACACCACCATCATCGACCTCCTGGCTGATGCCCAACATCATCGTATTCGTCACCTTAGCATCTTCCTCGACTCTCAGCTAGTCGTACTCCAGCTCAACAATGTGTACTGCGTCCGTGATCCTTGCCTCTTCCGCAAATACCTGCAGGTTAGACTTTTATCTCGACATTTTGATTTCATTACATTTACACATATTCGAAGACAATTGAATCAAATTATGGATAACCTAGCTAATATTGTGTTAGATTGGCATATATCACATCAAGCTACCTCTACACATACATAAACATATAACATAAACTGTCATCACATATATAGATTAGACATCATCAATACATTAACAAAACACATGTAAACACTACATAGATCTCAAAAATGTATACTCATGTATATATCAAAAGGTCCACAGTGCCATCCAAAGGTTTACATACAAAAAATACAACTATCCATAGGCCAATGAAGCACCTCGGTACAAAATGGGCTCACCAGCCTATATACAAAAAATATATATACTTCAATGCATAGAGCACCACTCATGGTGCCTCTAGAGCACCATCGCTTGCTCCTCCCTCAGGCGGTGGTGGCCCACCACCACCTACCCCTCCCTCAGGCAGTGGTGGTCCACCCCCTACCGGTCCCTCCTGCCCCAGTGGCAGTTGTCCGATCATCGTAGCACCAGCCACTGCTGCTCGTCATACTATGGCCTGCCATGGCGACGAAACCCCCATGCACTGCTCCAAGATACCCTCATCCTGGATGCAACACCATATGCCCTCAGGCACATCCTGTAACACCACCTCTAGACGACAGTGTATGTCCTCAAAATCCACTCCGGCAGCTGCTGGAGGAGCATGTGATGGACCAACACCAGGGTCATCAAACCGATGCCTCCTCGCTGCCCTCTTCGGCTCAGCTGGTCGCAGGATGATCATATCACTAACCTGACACTCACGGGTCCTTAATCGGATGCCTCATCCTCCCCGAATCTCACAATCTCCTCTGAATGCTTCTCATCCAATCACTATAGCAGCAAGTACAAATGAGGTGGCAATGTGGGCCCTACAACTATATATAGGCCTTTTTGCCAAACTTCCACTCATCATTCCGGGAGCTCCAGGCATCGATTTCTCGATCCATCTTCAGCCACGAGATCAACATCCCGTCATCTACATCACAATAGTCCCTGGGCCTCTTTTCATCCTAAGCCCCTGGGGCTCCATTTTTCATACCCTGATCAGGTACGCATGCGCATATTCACACTTATCAAATACATGCTCATATATTCGATTCTCTTCAGATATTGTTCACGTCGGGTATTTGGTTTTCATGTGTGCAGGTATTTGGTCATTATACATTGATACAACCCCTTTAGGTATATACTCAACACTGGCATGTAGTCATTCCCTCTGAATCTCACTTACATTTCCATTCACACCCTCTGAGATTTGCCTCTAGGATCCCCATTTCCGGCTCTACAGTACCCACACCTCCATTTGCATCTTCGGTATTGTCACCCAGTAGCACTCTTACCCACATGAGTTGTCCCATTCATAGCACCCTTTGGCACTTCTGACACTCATGTTTTTTTTTCAAAACCCTTTAGGGATGGGAGTCGAGATAGTCTTACATCATGTCACAAATCAACCACATACTCCTTTTCCTCATTTTTCTAGCTTTCCCAACGGACTCCTAGATTATCTCTCCATGGTTCTATGGTCGGGCTACACCTCTGCAGTAGCATGAACCCTCCATTTCATCCACAATCCATTTACCCATCTGCAAATCTCCCTTCATTTCACCTACCTCATACAGAAACCCACCCATGGGGCCCCCACCCTTCATCAGTTCTCCGAGCAAATTATTCCCTACACGGGCCAACCATATCACACTAGGGAACCCATTTTTGTATCTGTACACTTCTCCCCAATTATTCATTATTTATTGTACAAACGCCTTTATTTCTAGTCGTTACATTACCTTTTTGTCGTCACCTTTGGTGACCTGCTTCCCTTTTTGGCCAACCGCAACCCATGTCACCCTTTGTTGGAGCACTACTTATCATCCACCCTTTCTAGCATTGTCCATATCTTCAGAGTATCCCACAGGCCACTTACCTCTACCCTCTGAATTTGTTCACCTTGTCCCACCTCTGGCACAACTTATCCCCGGTCTTGTCATCCCCCTGACACTTGACCTCGTTGAACGGTTGCGACCACTTTTTATCTCACATATCCTCCAACCAAGGGCATTATTGAGTCTTCCTACATATTAACTTCATCCATGTACCTCCTCCACTTCCTAAACCTCACCTAGTAGATTTCACGAAGCCATCTACTTCTGGGAGTCGCATCCCCCTTTTTTGTCGACATCAGCACAATTTTCCAGAAGGGCGACAATATCTTGATTCTCATTACCCACCCAATGAGAGATCTCAGACGGCATAGGGAGAAAAACAATTTCTCCCTGCTATCATTGACCCCCATAACATTCAACGTCAACACTTTCTCATGTTACGGTGGGTCTTACTTTGTGACTATTGCAGTTAGTTCTTTCATTTGCCGAAGAGATCTGAACTTGGTTGGGATATCAATGCCCACATAATCGGTGATACTTATTACCGTGATCACTGCCTACTATTCATAGTATGTTCATCTGCAGAATTGACTTCTGCCTTTATCATGACCACCCCTAAGGGCACTGTAGTTGTCTACACCAACACTTCATTCCTCTTTTTTGAGTTACATGACACGAGCATGGGGCATGCCCACCTCGTTTGTACACAATTTTCTTTTTTACACACCTCAGGGAAGGTTGGGTTCTATCGGTTCCTTTTTCCCTCCAATGGATCGCTTTGGACGATCCCACTATTTCTCTCTCTTATAACAACATTCTCAGTAGAAGAAACATTGATGGATTTTGGCTATACGTATGCTCCTAACCTCATCCATCAGGGGGCATCTGTTATCACTGAAATTTCGTCTGCACATGGTTACAAGAACTCGACATCATCAAACAGTGATGAAGTCATCCATGGACTTGAATTAACACCAAAGAATTCATAAAGGGTCAAAAACTATACAAAGTAGTGAAAAATTGAAGGGCGCTATGAAGACACTGGGCGCGCACGCACATGCACGGAACATGAACGCAGAAATCGTGCACATGCGCACGATGCGTGACTGTTATCGCAAAAAGCCACGCACCTAAGAAATGACGCATTTATGAGAGTGGTTTGCCTCCCACCCACTTATGGTTCAGCTCCCAAGCCGATTTGACACTCAAATCTAGACTGGATTCGACTGGATGGCTGGTCAAAGACCTATAAATTCCCTAATTAGTCTCTTTTCATACTACAATCTGGTTGAACAATAGCTCAAAGGAATGCTATAAAAAGGCCATGGATACACTTCATTTTTCAAGGAATTCAAAGAAAAGTTATGCTGCCATTATTCTCTTGAGGACTCCATCCTTGCCAAGAGTATATTTGCACCATTTCATTGGGCAATCCATCTCACCCCTTGAGTGGATTTGCAAAGAGTTCTTTCATCATTTTCCATTTTTCTTTGTTGTAAGAATAACTTGCTAGTGGCGGTCCAAGAGCCCTCCCTTGGAGGAAGAAGGGACTCATAGTCCCCTTTCTTCTCTGTGTATTCTTTCACTAATATATCATCCTCATCATTGGTGACATGGGTCTTATTGTTCTTTTGGTTTCTATGTCCCTATGTTCATGAATTTAGTTGTTATTGCATTTCTTAGTTTAATTCTTAGTTGTTGTTTTCTATTTCTTTCCCTAACTCTTTTCCTTGCAGCTGTCCTGCTCAGTAGACCCAACTGAGCTTGCAAGCACCTCTATTTTTCTCACTAAGGTGACGGAAGAGGCACAACACCTAGATTACCAAAAAATAGTGAAACGATGGTTCGATAAGCATAAGACCAAAGAAAAGAGTTTTGAGGTAGGAGACTTAGTACTAAAATGGGAAAGAGCGAATGAACCAAAAGGGAAGCATTCTAAGTTTCAGAACATGTGGTTGGAACCTTTCCAGATTGCTGAAAAGATAGGGGCAGGCACTTATCGATTGCAGAATTTGAGGGGAGAGCCTAACACCCTCCCAGTAAATGGTCAGGCCCTAAAACAATATTTCCAATAAAATAATAATAATAATAATAATATATATATATATATATATAATAAAAATAATAATAATAATATATAAATATAAACAAAAAATGGGGAGGACATGAGTTAGGGCTATTGGAAATAAAGGAAGAATAGAGATTTTTCTTTCGCCCAGTAAATAGCCATTTGTTGAGCTCTCAACACACCCTGAAAAAGTCTTTGCCAAATTTTACTTTTTGGGTACCACTTAATCTTTTGGTAGTGTCTATTTCAGAACAATGTTGTTTTCGCCTATCATTGTCTTTTGCAAGCTCTCCTTGACTCTTTAAAAGTTTTCATGAACATGTCTAAACCATCATAAATTAAAGGGATTAACTTTTGATTAAAGAATCAAGGTCTAAATTGTTTCACCCGACGCGTCCAAAATTTGGCACCCGGAAGAATCAGAGATGAAAGAAAATCGTCCCAGAAAACAAAAGACGCCGATCGCTGATTTTCGTCGGTGTCGGTAAAAAGGGAGTCATTCTTTCATGATAAGCATTGCACAAGAAAGTTGTCGATGACTGATTTCATTCGGCATCGGCGAAACACGAAAGGAAGTAGTCGTTTGCGGGGAAAGGGAGGAATCGCCAATGGTTGATCCTGTAAAAACATTTCGGCATCGGCGACTTGTGAGGAGCCAAACTTGTAAGGATCATAAAAAAATTTTAGACCACTGACTCCCGAAACATTCGGCATTGACAATTTTCCAAGAAGCTATACCAAGGAACAAGATGCGATAAAATCGTCGAAGAACGATCTCGTAAAAACATATCGGCATCGGTGATTCCTAGGCTTGGTTAGGAAGCACATAACTAAAAGAAGGTTACCACCTCTGTTGGCACTTGTGAGTCAAGTCACCAGTATTTACCCACCACGTGTCATGTCGGAACCATCTGATGAAAGGATTCAATGTCGACAGTTTTCTTTTTGTCAAAAGGTATCAACAAAAAAATCCCGTAGCTTTGGGCCAATCCTCGACTTCCCCATTCAGAAAATAACACGATGGGAGGTTTTAGCTCTAAGATACGCTGGATACGATGGATTTAATCAATTAATTAATTCCAAGATCACACATTAGTTTCTAATTCATGCACAAAGCGAAATGACTGTTTTAACCTGTAGATACAATGCATCTCCCTCCGTGCCTCTGCCCTCAACCTACATAAAATTGATTACAAATATTTGGTGGTAAGTAGTTTTAAATTACTTGTATTAACAACTTGATGCGATTGGTAAGTTATCTCTCGTTATATTGCCCTAAATTATTATGAGCCAGAGCATTCTGTGTGAAAATAAGTCTGGAACATCCTGAGGAGCGAGACAAACAACCCGGAGAAAGCTTCCAAGGTATAGTGAGTATTAAGCAACAGAGTTTAGCAAGCATACAAGTATGTACTAGTATGGTTTTTTTGTTTCAACCTCACATGTGAGTTAGGATCTAATATTACTCTATGTTCCAGTCCTAATTGAGCATCTTTGGTTGCAAGAACAATGCCTCCGAAGAAACCTACCGCTAGGAAATCTACTAGAGTCCCAAAGCTGCAAGAATCAAAAGCAGAAGAGGGATCCTCCCCAGTCATTGCAAGAAAATTGGAATTCACTTCCAAGACAGTGACCATCATCAAGACGAACACCAAAGAAGCCTTTTCTCAGCCCCTAGCCTTTGGGGACACAAAGGTGAACATTGGGACCAAGACAACATTCCCGTGATGGGAAGAACTATTCAAGGAAATCAAGCATGAAGAATTCCCTGAATATGCCCCGCATAGCGATCCTGACACAAGGAAGCTGGATGATGATGTCTTCGTCAACATCCAAAAGGATTGCCTACACATGGTGGTGAGAAGGACTCCGGTATTCCCTTGCATTGAGATTTTGAAATGGGTCATTGATCACACTGATTCACATAAGTGTGTAATTAATGATGATAATGGCCAAATCGTCAGGGTTTTCCTCCTAGTAGAAGTCCAAAAATATTACAAGCTCAGGGAGCAAGATGAATGTTTGAACACGGATTTTGTTATGAAGTTTTATCAGAAGCACGACACCAGCAAAACCATGGCGTTCTGGTGGAGAGAAGACAAAAAATTCACCAACCAAAACTCCGGCTAGTACCCTACGTCCAACCTCGGAGAACCTTATATCTATCTAATGGCTCTCCTTTGTCGGTTGCATGGAGAGAAATATTGTTCTAGATTTTAGGAGGCATGGATGCCTTTGGCTTATACTGTCACCATCTCTGGAAAAAGCTTCAACTGGGGTGCTATCATCTCCAAACAGCTTAGCACCTGCATTCTATAGGCTCAGTAGCCGAAGGAAGGAGAAACTCATGCCTTCTACATGGCGTCTTATCTATTGGATGTCATCTGTGCAAGAAATTCCTTCGTCCGAATGAACCTGAGATAGCACGCTTCTAAGCTCCCGATCCATGTCTACTTCGACATCTTGTGGGAGAATAGGTATAAAAGATCCTACTCTCTCATTTGCGACCAATTTATTGCACCTATTCATTTTTTACTATTCAAGAAAGAGTGCCCAAGGCTATTTGATGCGACCAAAAAGGTTATATATAAAGTTGGTCACTGGTACCTGGACGAGCGTGAAACCTACATCAGGGTTTTTGGCACCACAAGAGCACCACATTTTCTACCTATATATGTCCCCGACCGACTAGTACTAGGGGAAATATGTTACCAAACTATCTTGAAAGGATACAACACTTCTCTGGTGAAATATAAGAAGCGTGCATTCATAGCCTATGGGTTCCATTTCGGCTTCTACCAGGTTAAAGACACTGCACAGGCCAAGCAAGAGGAATTAAGTCAATTGGAATTTCGGTTCCAGATAGGACATTTCCGCAAGCACGATCCCAAGGGTTTGGTCTCGAAACATGCATCACAAGTATCGTCATTGTTGGTCTCTAGTTTTGATCATGTTTTTGCCTATAATATATCACAAAGACCTCCATTTCCATACCCAGTACCACTCCCTTTTGGTCTTGTTATGACATACTTGACATCTCTTTACCACTCAATGGGGTTACTCAAGGTATCTTTACGTTTCAAATTATTTTTATGTATTTTGATGCTTTAAATTAACATTGAAACTAATATGGCTTGAGTTAGGTACTATTTCTATTTTAAACAGGATTTGCCAGTACCAGGTACCAACTCGTACCCCATGGAGATACCAACGAAGCTGCTCAAGATCTGCGCGTTATGGCCAGAATGGGAGACAACGAGATTTACATGACAGATGGAGTCATCTCTCATATGATGATTGAAGGCACAATGATAGAACTGAGTTGTTAATATTTCATGATTCACACTTCGTGACACTACGTGTCACGAAGATGTGAAGACCATTTTTAAACTTGATTTCAAGATATTTTCGGATCTAGGATCTGTTTGAATTTATGTATTTTTTCTTTAGACTGTTATGGAGGAGGATCTATATAAAAACAGAAGATCAGTCCTAAGAATGGGTTGGATTATGCTATGTTATGGAATACATTTCTGAATATAATCTATCTTGCGTTATGTTATTTCACTGTCATACAATTTGAGCTGTTTCTTTGAATAAATGGAACATGAAGTATACACAGTGGTTGCGTAGAATGATATAGTTAGTTCTGGTTGTTCCTTACAGTGTTTGTACCTTTTGGTTGGGCCCGCCAAACAGGTTCAAGTCGCTGCTCTACTCTGTCGTAGATTTAGTTTATTTGAGTGTTTTAGTATTTGCATGCATGATAGCGTAAAGTTTAAGAATTAACTTGTTCAGAATCATGCTTAATTGTTCATTAACTGTATCGTTTCCAACATACTGATATCTTCTATATTGATGAGTATTGAACGCATGATCGATTCCTGCAGAGTTTAGAGCACGAATTAGGTTTCTTTGATTCCAGTTTCCAATTTGAACATAACTTAGAGTTGGAATGAACTTCGTTTTGGTTGGGATAGTTAGGTACCCTGCTTAGTTAGGATGGTTAGGTTGCAATTAAATTAGAGGAAGCTTCCGGTACCAGTAAGGTAAGTAGGGTGTTTCTCTGTTTTCCTGTAGACAGATTTAGATTCATTTTTTATGTTCAGATGAAATGCATTTTAGGAAATACTCTTTTTGTCATGGCTTAAATAGAAATGGTGATGATAAATGATTAAAAGTAGTGGTAGAATAGTCTTTTGAAATCACACTTTTGAATAGAAATAGAAGCACCAGCATTTAAGCATAGGATTGTTTTATGTTGATGACTTAAATAGGAGATGCTAAGTTTCAGGATAGTCATTAGGATTCAAGTTCTCAGAGTGAGTTTGTGTTTTCTTCTAAAGATAGTTTTTAGATAGGGATTAAAATCTTACCCGCACATACAGTGTATAAGCTCGAAGTTTACTTACCCTAGTTTGACAATTCAGTGTTTCAGGTCATTAAAATATTTAATATTGCAGCCTGAAATTTTTGGCGCCGTTGCCGGGGAGCTGTTTAAAAGGTAAGTAGATAGTTTTCTTGATTAGTTTTAGAATGCACTTAGTTTGGTGTGGTATGTTAGTAGGTTGATAGTAAGAGGAGCTGTGGAAACAAAGGGGTGAAAACCGACATATCAGTTATCACAGGTACTCTGAAACTCAATCTTAGTTTCTTTTTCTTTAATTTAGCATGACTTCATGAGAAATAGAGATCCTAGAGGTAGATTTAGGAAAAATATAAAACCACAAAAAGAAGAAACCTCCACCCAAAAAGCGATAGAAACTGAGACTGAAATTCTGGCTGAGGAAACCATAGAACAAAACCTAGAACCAGGAAACATCATACAACAACAAACTCAAAACCCTGGTGATCTAGCCCTGGATGAAACAGTTGATCCAGAGAAAATACAAGCTCTTTTCGGGAACCCTAACTCTGTAGTCTCACAGATAACAACTACAACTGTGAAATCAAAGGCCATAAGATCCTCAAAAGGACCAATAGGAGATAACACTTCTGATAAAAAGAATCCAGA
>JZKD02S1954165.1:1004381-1019803 GCA_000966675.3 Picea glauca | reverse complement strand
GGTTCTGTCAGGATTAAAACCATATATGATTCTCAGAACTCCTTTGTAGTGAATGGACATCGATTGAAAGTGTACAACAAACCTTTGTCAAAAGATGATTTCTTACAGGAAGTGGTCAAGCAAACAGAACTAAAGATAGTGGGGGGAGAGTCTTCTCCTCCTGCTAATCTTTGATCATTCAGACTGCTTTAAAATTCTGTAAATAATAGATTTTTAGCAGAAAATGTTAAAAAAAAAAAATCAAATAACAAAAAAGAAAAAACATTTTTTTTTTCTTTGGATATGTTGATCTTTTATTTTCAGTTTTACAGGTTTCTCAGAGCAAGTACAGAACTGAATTTTATCACCCTCTCGCAACAAGTAAGAAGGTAAGACTGCTTCATTTCATGAAATTTTCTTATCAATGTAACTTACTTGTTCTGAAACAAATAAATTTGAGCTTGTTTTCTCCCTTTGACTGCTCATTAAAGTATGAAAGGGGCATTTATCAGGAGGGATTATTCTTTACCAGACCTGGTGAATTATTATGGGAAAGAAACCCCCTAGAGTCTTCTTTTAACATTTTCTCAGGCTCTCCAAACATGATGAAGCAATGAGCATGTACTAACTTGGGCTCATAAAATCCACAAGTAAGTGATTACTGTTCCAAAAAAATCTATGTCTGCAATATTTCTATCTGCACTCACGTTGGATGATGTGGAATACGTTAAGGTCCACCTTCCAACAAATATCACTCCATCGACATCAACACCTTATCTGGAGCAGAGACTAGAGATTATTTAGCACCCTGGACTTTGCATGCCTCAATGGCAGATGTCTTTGCTGACAACCCTGAGAATACACCAATGTCTCTTGGTTGATAGATCCTACAGGTGACTCAACACCAACACCTCTATTCGTACCTGTTAGGATGTGCTGTAGGTACCTTGAGGCCCATTGACATCACTGGTGGGTCATCTCACATCGGTTAACGACATTCATTAATGGTCGGTAATATGATGATTTCTGTTTGTGTTCAATTCCAGAACAATCATTCACACAAACCAGAATTGTACCAGGAGTTAGAAGCTTTGAAGCTGTTGAAGACATGATTTCAGTTAATCTTTTTCAGGACAGAATAAAATCTAGGTTCAGGAATCCTCATCAAATAATTTGCTACTATAAACAGGAAGTTTTTCTCAGCAGGATATATTGGGTAAAATTTCTCTGCAGATTCCTGAGTGTTTCCTCAATACCAGTTAGTACCAGCACAGAGTTCATCAGTTACATGGTCATCAGAAGTACCAGAACAACTACCATTTTTGTGCCTTCAGATCTAGACTTGACTTCAAAAGTAAGATTCTACAACAAGAATTGCATAATGATGGGGATAGGTAACTTAAATCAGGTATGCTTAGTTCATGTTGGTTTACTGTATTAATTTGCATACTAATAGTTTGAACTAAGGATGCCTTGATTACTCCATAATGTTTCATCATTTCCGCGACCTGTACCTAATGAACTAACCCACCATGACATTTCATATCATAAAAATGCACCACATTCCCGGAGATGAGTTCGACATGACTCATATATAATCATACTCTGCACTTACGTACGACTATCATCATTTTTCCACACGCCATCGATCCCCACAACAATTCAAATATTCTCATATGATTTCTTCCCCGACTACATTCCCCATCACATTCTCTCCTTTCGTCGCCCTCGTCCAAATTTCACTGCTCACCCGTATACCTCCGCTGTGATATCAAGTGTAACCATGGTGGAAAATCGCCATGAACCGGAGACATATGCAGACCTAGTGGTTCTTCCGGAGTATGAGGCAACCAGAGGTATTTTTAAGAAAGCAGGTTGGGAGCTGTTTCTGAAGAAATTCGATGGATATAATGATGCAATTACGCTCCAGTTTGCTCTGCATTTTGAGGGTGGGTTCGCTAAAGTGGGTGAGCTCGAGTTCGAAGTCATGGAGAAGTTCATTTCAGAGGCAATTCAATTGCCCACCACTGGCCAGAGATGGACAAAGGGTCAACCTGTTGACAAACAACTCTGCACTCAGCTTTTGAAACCACAGTACCGGGAAACACAGTGGTCCGAGGGAACATCGCGGTCATGGTTGGAACCACAGTGGGCTCAATTGTTAGCCATCCTCCAACATTACCTCACATGTGAAGGATGATACACCATCGTATTTCCCTGCCATGCCCGACTCTTGTTACACTTCAAAGGTAATCCTCTGAACATACCTTTCTTTCTGTTGAAAAGTTTGAAAAAGATGGATGAACAAGTACGAAAGGCCAAATATTTTCGTGGAAGTCTGTTTCATTTCGGTCTTGTTCAAATTTTGATTAAGTCTGCACTTTCCAAAAAGAAAGAAACTTGGGATATGTTCACTATAAAAACCCTAGCCTCTGCCAAGTCTAAAGATAGGAGTGTTAAGCCTACTCCCGCACAAAAGAAATTGAACTCTAGGAAAAAGAGGGTTAAAACCCCGATCAAAGTCTATGCTAACCCTAAGAACCTACCCGATAGCACAGTTGAAGCCAGTACTGGAGACCTGGATTTAGAACATTCAATTGATGCTCATGGGTCTGACGGAGTGGAAACCAATAATGAAACTGTGAAGAATACCACTCCTGTAGAGGCACATGTTGAAATTCTGAGTTCTCCCCTAGCTGCTGAGAATATAATTAACGTGGAGGAACTGGCATAGTTGACTGACAAACCCAGGAGGAATCCAAAAAGAAAATGTAAGAGCACATTGTCCAGTATGGATAACTTTGTACCCAGTTACCCACCACAGGAGAGGTTAGAAAGTGTGGCTGACCATGAGGAGGCTCCAGAGCCCTCTGAAATGACTTGGAATCTGTCCCAATTAATTCGAAAGACTCGTAAAATGGATCGGAAGGCTACTGTGCCTAAAGGAATTGAGCAGAATGAGCCAATTCGAGTACCAACGGGTACCCCTGCTCGGATACAAAGAAAGTTCACTCCTGAACCTAGTCCAGTTGACAATCCTGATCCAATTGACACCTATGAACTCAGTCCAGCTCATCCAGATCTAGTTGACACCTCTGAACTTAGTCCAGCTCATCCAGATCTAGTTGACACCTATGAACGAAGTCCAAATGAATTCACTCCCGAATTCAGTTCAGACCATAATTCCAATAGAGTTAACACCCTTGCTCAAAGTCCATATGAGTTCACTCATGCATCTAGTCCTCAACCACAACCAGGGCAGGATCAAACATTTGAAACCTATTGTGAAATTTCCTCCAGTCGATCCTTGAAACCAATGGTAGAGAGACTAGAAAGTAGGAACAACAGGTTGAAAGAGAAGCTACATGAGTACACTGTATTGGATCGACATATAAAAACAGAGAATGAACTCATGAAAGTCAGGGTGACTAACCTCTTGTCCAAAATTGACAGATTGAAACAGATAAATAAGGGTCTTTTCCGAAGGAATAGGAAACTACAAAAGACTGCCAGAAAGCATATTATAATCAACCGATTCCTCAAGAAAGAAATCCGAAATATGAAGAAACATGAGAGGTTACAAATGTTGGTTGCAGCTGCTGCAATGCTCTGATTTCTATCAGTCTTTGATTCTTTTTTGTTGCCTGAGGACAGGCAAAGACTTCAGTATGGGGGCATGTTGGTCTCCAGTTTTGATCATGTTTTTTCCTATAGTATATCACAAAGACCTCCATTTCCATACCCGGTACCACTCCCTTTTGGTCTTGTTATGACATGCTTGACATCTCTTTACCACTCAATGGGGTTACTCAAGGTATCTTTACGTTTCAAGTTATTTTTATGTATTTTGATGCTTTAAATTAACATTGAAACTAATATGGCTTGAGTTAGGTACTATTTCTATTTTAAACAGGATTTTCCAGTACCAGGTACCAGCTCGTACCCCGTGGAGATACCAATGAAGCTGCTCAAGATCCACGCGTTATGGCCAGAATGGGAGACAACGAGATTTACATGATATATGGAGTCATCGCTCATATGATGATTGAAGGCACAATGATAGAACTGAGTTGTTAATATTTCAAGATTCACACTTCGTGACACTACGTGTCACGAAGATGTGACGACCGTTTTTAAACTTGATTTCAAGCTATTTTCGGATCTGGGATCCGTTTGAATTTATGTATTTTTTCTTTAGACTATTATGGAGGAGGATCTATATATAAACAGAAGATCACTCCTAAGAACGGGTTGGATTATGCTATGTTATGGAATACATTTCTGAATATAATCTATCTTGCATTATGTTATTTCACTGTCATACGATTTGAGCTGTTTCTTTGAATAAATGGAACGTGAAGTATACACAGTGGTTGCGTAGAATGATATAGTTAGTTCTGGTTGTTCCTTATAGTGTTTGTACCTTTTGGTTGGGCCCACCAAATAGGTTCAAGTCGCTGCTCTACTTTGTCATAGATTTAGTTTATTTCAGTGTTTTAGTATTTGCATGCATGATAGCGTAAAGTTTAAGAATTAACTTGTTCAGAATCGTGCTTAATTGTTTGTTAACTCTATCATTTCCATCATACTGATATCTGCTATATTGATGAGTATTGAACGCATGATCAATTCCTGCAGAGTTCAGAGCATGAATTAGGTTGCTTTGATTCCAGTTTCCAATTTGAACATAACTTAGAGTTGGAATGAACTTCGTTTTGGTTGGGATAGTTAGGTACCCTGCTTAGTTAGGATGGTTAGGTTGCAATTAAATTAGAGGAAGCTTCCGATACCAGTAGGGTAAGTAGGGTGTTTCTCTGTTTTCCTGTAGATAGATTTAGATTCATTTTTGATGTTTAGATGAAATGCATTTTAGGAAATACTCTTTCTGTCATGGCTTAAATAGAAATGGCAATGATAAATGATTAAAAGTAGTGGTAGAATAGTCTTGTGAAATCACACTTTTGAATAGAAATAGAAGCACCAACATTTAAGCATAGGATTGTTTTCTGTTGATGACTTAAATAGGATATGCTAAGTTTCAGGATAGTCATTAGGATTCAAGTTCTCAGAGTGAGTTTGTGTTTTCTTCTAAAGATAGTTTTTATATAGGGATTAAAATCTTACCCGCACATACAGTGTAGCAACTCGAAGTTTACTTACCCTGGTTTTACAATTCAGTGTTTCAGGTCATTAAAATCTTTAATATTGCAGCCTGGCAGTCATGTTGGGCATATGCTCACAACCGGTTTGAGGATGAAATTTTCACTAAAAATGCTCAAGACTGGGATGAGGTGGTGGCAAGAATGTCTGACCCAAAAATAACGAAGTTCAAGGCCATGAGTTGGGAAGAGAAAGAAACGCAAGGAATTCCCAAGACTAGGGAAGAAAGGGTAACATTTGAATCTGCCGAAACGATGGGAGCTCCCCAGGAAGCCCATGTATAGAACTTGAATTTTCTCAAAAATTCAGGTGTAAGGGAAAGAGGGACACTTTTTCTCCAACACACTCAACAAGTGATAGATCTGGCATCGAATAGTCCAACCCTCTTATCAAGAATTTTGACCATTAACCCAGAAGAGAGCCCAACAAGGGTAGATGGCTTCGAGCTCATAGACCCTGGTAACATCAACGGGTGAGATGACCATGAATCCACATTGTCGCCAGCCAATTCACAAGAAGGTGTGATGATTCAATCAGAGTTGTGTTGGGTGTCGGTTGAAAAAAGTGTGCCTAACTCTCTGACCGATTTCATAGATATATACAGTGATGATGAGAGTCTGGAGGCATCTCAGAAAACCTCTGTGCATGTAGAAGAAGAAAAGGGAGCCAAGGAAAAAACACCTCTTGTTCCCGATGTTCAGAGTCAAGAGGACACGAGAAGGAAAAGGAGTTGAAAGAGGCCTAGACACAGAAATGCCTGATGCACCGAAAACCCGAGCAGGTAGTCCCAAGGACAAGTTAGAATTGGATGAGTCAAAAGAAAGATCCTCGTAGAAGGACGTCAGTGATGCCACGACTAGAATACAAGAAATTATTGAGATCGCTCTTGACACATCTATTCCAATTGAAACTCAGGTCCTCGATAAACAATGGGAGGAGGCCGGGCCTTCAGAGCAAAAAAAGGAGGTTCAAGAGTCTGATCTTGAACAAATATATACCACCAATAGCTTGGGAATCACGCTCACATGGGGCAACCAACAGATACCAGATCTGGTAGATGAGATAGTAGACATCTATGCAATCTCCTATGATCAAAAGAGGAAGGTCATTGTGCAAAGGACTGCTAAGAAGAGAAAGATTACTGTGGACCATTCTATTTTGGTTACCACAGAGGAAAGCTTGATCAACACAACAGATGCTCGCACGTCTGAACTGATAGGAGTGGGAAGATCCCTCTCTGATGCTGCCCAGGATAGGGCCAAGAGAGATGAAAGAGAACTAGATGATACTTTGAAGGAACTGGAACACTTGTGCCATATTGTTGAATATTACAAAGGTGCCACACAGACTGAGACATATTTGAAGAATGCTTTTTCAAGAATTTACAATGAGTACAAGAAAGAAAGAAACCTGTTAACCGAAAATATAATTGAATTCTAGGAAGACACTCTCATGGACCTCACAACATGCAAGGAGATGGAATGATGGCATGAAAGAGCGCAACAAGCGATGGAGAGACTCGAATACATTGAGGTGGTCCAGTAGGGTCGAGAAAAGGAAGAACATGGCATTCAACTATTAGGAAAAAGTAGCCTCGACCACATAAAGAGATCCACAGAATACTGGGCTAAGATGTCTCAGGACCTACATCGAGAGATCCAAGAACAATATGCCCAGTGCCAGAAGCACTGGGATAAAATTAATAAAGTAATGAAAGATATCAAGCTCCGCGAGTTCGGCATCCCCAGTGAGTTTATCAACATAAGAGACATGCTCAAGATGTATGCTGAACAAGACTCCCTATGGACCAAAGAGTGGGCAAAGGTAGCTGATAATTACTGTTAAGACTTTATGTTATAAATAGGAACATCGATCGATGGTCTAAGGGTCGATGGTTTTTTGTAAGAACTATTTTCTTTCTGGCTATTAAGAATTATTTTGAAGAGGCTATGAATTTAGAAGTCCTTCTGGACCAAAGACGAAGTTATCTTTATCAAATGCATGCATGATTGAGCTTGAAGAAGAATTATTTCCTATTCAGTCTTATGAGCAGATGTAACAAGTAAGATCTATCGAATATATTGTCAAGTTATCTGGTACAATTGCTTTGTTGTTCTTTTCTTTAAAGATGAAGATGATGAATTGTTGTGCGAATTATGAGACGAATGATGGTGGTAGATGAATTATTTTTCTTACCAGTTATCTTGTTTCATATGTGTTTTCTTCTGGTAGTTAGTAATCTTAGGCAATGATTGGATGCTCACATGGTTAATGTATTATTACTAGGCCCGTGGTATAGAATTGTCATCTGCATGTTTGAGTAGCGGGTTATCCTTATCTCAACCTCTTCTCAGTATTTGAATATTTATCCTATTATTTGTCAAGTTGGTTTATATTGGCTTGCACCTCTCATATCAGCCCCACCTCAAGAGAAAATATGAAAAAGGAAACATTCCCAACTGAAGGAAGAGCCTTCGCCAGAAAACACAAAGCCCATTGATACCTTGGCTAGATCGCAAGATCTAGAGAACCATTCCATTTTAAACGCTGCAGAGTCTAATTGGGCCTCGGTGGCGGGTTTGGTTCCTGCTATTGAGTCAAGGGATTTAAGACCCATCAATAGGACTGCCATTTTGACTTTAAAATGAATGAATGGAAATAAGTTCTTGCTAATAATTTTCTTGTAAATGTGAAAAGATAACATCATGCACTATTTCATAGTCTAGAGTTCCCATGGATGTATTTTCAAAATCATGATTTTCTAGTGAATCAAATAAAACCATTGCCTCTTTATTATATTTCTATATTTCTGATTGGAAAGTGGCATACATTGTTTTGCTGCGTTCCCAAAACTCTATGTCATTTGTTTGTTCATTTCTTGAAGTTTCCATAGATGAAGTTTTAGAACCCTCATCCATGTCTAGGTTGATTATAATTTGAACAACCACATCATTCATAGGGGAATAAAGGCAACCTTGAAATACTTTATCTTGTTGAAAATCTTGTTGAATATCTTCATCAAGTTCAAGAGAAGGAAAATGACTTTCAACAACAATTTCTTGATCATCTTCACCTTCAACCAAAGAAGGGGATACTATTTGTTGTTGGGATGAATATTCATAAAGGGCTTCTATGATTTCATCATTCATACACTCTTCACCACCAAAAACATTTTTATGGTACTTAATGAAATGTTCACAAAATTCACAATAATCTTCAAACAACAAGGATGAAGGATTAGATTCTCCATAATGCTTAAAGAATGTTATATGGAAATCTTTAAGAGAGTATAATCTACCTGGTTGTAAACCTTCATACCATAATCTTTCTTTCCCCTCCAAAGTAGCCATAAAAAATTTCATCAAACAATCCTCATGAAATTCAACCCCCAACTTACATATGTGCATGTGAAATCTAATCAAGTGCAAGGCAACATCATTTCCTTTCCCATCTTCAAATTTAGGCAAATATTTTTGCCAATTTATGTGAGGAGTACGATTTGAAAAGCCAGGAATATGAGATCGATTCATTGGAGCATACCTTGCAGATATTGAACTCATCTTCGGACAATGGAGTCGCCAATGATGTTTTGGAAGTTGGATTTTGCATTGAGAGTGGAGTCACCAATGATGTTTTGGAAGCTAGATTCTGCATTGAGAGGGGAGTCGCCAGTGAAAATTTAAATTTTTGGATTATTTTACCAGTGGAATCACCTTCAAACTGATTTTTTATGTGTGGAGTCACCAGAGTAGGAATACAGCCAATATGTGCCTAAGTTTCTACTGCTCTCAGACCTTAGAACTCAACCATCTTGTTCTTCCCAGGGAAATTTTTTCAATTTCGTCCCCGACAACGACGCCAAAATGTTATCACTCTGTAAATCTGTCCGATTGAATAGAAAAACGATAGAGGTAACTGTTTCAACCTTCTTTAGAGTTGAGGCACTAGCCTGCTCAAATTAGAAAGGGCTCTCTCGTGTCACTTGGTATTTCTTTGATAATCAGTGGCTAGATTTGGTTTGTTTTGGGGGTTTTAATAAATTTTGTTGGCCAAAAAGAGGAGGGACACACATGGATATGGAGTCAAAATTTATTAAAACTCTCCAGAGGATAAAGGCTAAATGAGGCAATAATTCTGAGTTGTAACTTAAAATAAATCAGAGTGGTAAGAGGAAAGAGGAAACAAATAACTGCATCAAAGCATTACAGGAATGAATTCTAAATTGGTTAAGAAGAAATATACACAGTCTAAATTTCTAATCCAAGAGCATCATGAAATGAATTCTGGGCTTTTGTCTCTCCAATTTAAATAGATGAAAGTGAAATGAAATAAAATATCACAGGAATTATACACTACGAAAGAAGACATAACTCATATCACAGCCAATTAGAATCTTTTTATAAACAATTCAAAATGATTTTTCATATGTATTCAATTCAGTCCCAAAAAAATTACAATAGAGTCCAGAACCACCAGAATTTTACCCTTGCACTTCTACCCGTAATTAATACACTTAGAACCTCTAACACTTATACAATTCGAGTTCCTTCACTGTGCAACCAGTTACAATAACTGAAATGAAATGCTTTAGCTTCTACAATGATTACAAATGACAGTTTTCAGAAGAAAAAAAATGTTTCATGATCCCTGCAGATTCCTCTGATGCTCCAGCTCCTTCCTCTGCCATGTTCTCTTTGAAATGTCACTCATAATATTTCAAATATAATTTCATTTATCTATATTCTTATTAAACATTTGGGAATAATATATTTGAAATAAAAATAATTCCCAAATATCTTTCTATCCTGTAGAATTAAATATCCATAATTTAATTCATGCCCATGGTTTTTAAGACCATGTCTTGTTTACCCAATTCGCCATTTCATTGTAAAAACATTTAATTTTACCATTTCCATGTGAAAAAACATTTACTGTGTAATGTTTTTCCAATTTACCGTTTCACTGTGGAAACACATCTACTGTGTGTTTTTTCCAATTTACGGTCTTTGGTAAAATACCTTTTATCTTCTTCTTTTACTTCCGTAAATCTTTGGATAAAGAATTATCCAATTCTTTGTTCTTTTGCATCTTCCCATTTAAATATTTTTCATGGAAATTAATCTCTTTGATTTGTAAAATGTGAATTTTACCTCTGTAAAACAATTTCATAGAGAGGAAGAATTTCTTTTATTGGAAATCCCATAATCATTATTGAAATGCACTCCTAGAAAAATGTCGCACATAAAAGATATGATAAATGCTTGCATTTATAATATCGCGCTTGGGCTTGGATTGGTTTAATTCAAACTTCTTTCACCTATGATGTGCTCCACATAAAAACACGTGTCCACCAAATAAACCACAGTAGTATTCCCCGGTCCGCCTTCACATAATTAACCTCCTCGTTACTTCAATCCCCGATGTGTATGTGCACCCTCCATCCAACCTTTGACTTTTCCATATTATAAATCAATATTTGTGTCCATGATATGATTTGACGTGATTCCATAAATTAAATATTGGATTAAATATTAATATAAATATTTTAATATAAAAATATTTATATTAATAATAAACGTTTTTTCCAGTTTTTAAAGACTTTGGGCATATGAGGCTTTAACACATGACTTTGTGGATAGGATAAGGGTGCTTAATAAAATGAATATTTTTTTATTTTCAACGGAAATATGAAAATAAGGGTAAAAATGAATGAAGTGATGTAACTAAGGGAATTAGATAAGCATTAAGGCTAGGTATAGGTTTGGGATATTCACCAAATTTTTTAACTCATGGAGGACATGACTATTTTGGATTATCAGTTGAGTGGAGGATTTAGGTGATGGGAGTTTGACGGAGCTGATGAAAAAGTATTAAAATATGAGTGGAAAGATAACACAAGGAAAAGATGCTTCGAAATATCATAAAATAATGTCGGGTGCCCTCCTGTTATACGCGCCTCTCAATATTGGGGGTTGGAGAAAATGGTTTTAGGCAGACCACTCTTCTCCGCGATATGCTTCTAATGAAACCACGTGTCCACGAATGAAACCATGATAGTTTTCCCCGGCCCACCTTCGAATAATTATCCTCCATGTTGCTTCATATCGCGATATGTGCCTTAGCCGTTGATCCGAGCTGCTTCAAAATCTACGGTCTACTGGGTTCTATCTTTCGCGCCTCCGCTATATTTTTCCATATGCCGCCAGATGTGACCTTATTCTCCAAACTATCATGCTTCCACAATGATGTATCTCTTTGTTAAATTTCCTAGACTTGGATCATGTCTGAAAATTGTTATGGTGATAACACAGGTAAGTAGATAGGCATTTGCATTCATTGTATATACCATTTGCATTTCATGGTAGAATAGTTTGCTTTCACATTTGTACATATGCTTACTTTCAGTTATATATATATGAGTTGGGAGTGATATCACCACCCCAAATGATTACTAATAGTTTCTGTTGAGATCAAGCAGGTTACAGGTTATGCCAGAGATACTGAGGTTGTCATGTGCTCTACGGTGAGAACATGTCCCCGAGTTGGAGCCACATGTTATCCCCCACTTTAGGGATAACTAAGGAGATTATGTCTTGAGGCCCATAGGTCCTAGACATGGAGTACCGAGAGCCAGATCGAATTAATCATGGCCCTAGAGGTCCCATCTTTTCTTTTCTTCAGTGCCTCCACCTTGTCAGCAACATCAACATCCATCACCTCAGCCTGGTCCTATAGCAGAGATGGATCTTGCTCCATGAGGTAATGAGTTCGGGTATCATGGTATGTGTCACTATGATCCTCAAAACCTTTGAATATGTGCATTTAGTTATTTTTGTTTCTAACGGGTGCTTGGAGCTTATACTTATCCACTTGACCATGTCTGGGGGGAATGACATAATGCCCTAGTAAGATTTTGCCCATAGGTTTTGAGTTGCCACTGGGGGAGATTCATGAAAATTCATTGTCTTCTCCCTTCATACTTACCACTTTCCATCTTAATCCCACTCATCCATCCCATTACACTAGTCCGAGCATTGGGTTGGCCAATTATTTAAGGGTTGCACCTTACCTTGTGGGAAGAAGGGGCTAAAGGCCCAGAGGGTAAAATCAACTGGAAAAAGATAAAATCCTAAAAATAAAACCTCGATATGCTTTCCCTAGGGATCCCCGAGAAAGTAGTAAAAGGATTCTCAGCAAGAAACAGAGGGACCCATAAAAAATAATAAAACAAGACCTAATCAGAGGATAGGGGGTCTCATCATGAGCCAACCTATTAGGTCCATGGGAATCTAGCGGTATGACACTACCAACAACTGGTTACCATGCCAGGGTAGTGGATCTTGGTGGCATAGACAAGAGAAATAGGGTCTCATCACGAGCCAACCTTCTCATTTCTGTGAAAGTGCTCGTGGGTAACATTTCCACCACTGGTCACCATGCTAGGGCAGTGTCCCCTGATTAGCTTCTTGAAAGAAAAAAAGCAATAAAGAATCAAGATGAAAGACATGAATGGGCTTGAAAACATTTTCATCCAAGACAGGTGTATCTCACCCTCTACATAGGCACCCACAGGTAAGCCATGCATTTCCTTGCTATCACTGCATCCCTTGTCCAGGAACCCCTTATCCACCTCATCCACTCACATGAATTGGATTTTATTTCTCCCAGAAACATCCCACATCCAGTGAGCACTATCCCAATAGGATGCCCTATCACTTCCTCCAAACTTGGTTTGCAAATTTGTATAATGTCTTTAAGCACTTGACTGAGTAAAAGGGGTTTTATGCACATGCTTAATAAAATTTATGATTGGATGTGATTGATATTGCCATGATCCCAGTGACTTATGAACCCATGGAGGGAATATCTGTTGATGTGCAAGATCATACCCAATGGACAGGTACCATAGGACAGGTACACATGGCGAGATGATTAGTTCAGACCTCCATGGGGCTGAGAGCTGACCAGATGGATGCTGAGACCCCAACAGGGGGAAAAGACAGGTTAGAGGGGTTTTCACCACAAAAGAGGAGGATGTTCCACAGAGGCAGTTGAGCATACATGTACCCATGGGGGTTGTGCCCTCTCCACTGGGACGCTGGCCTTGGAAGGCCCATGACGTCACCCAAGACATCTTATGACGTAATCCAATGATATTAGAGTTTTGGGAGGCATTTGTGGCATGTTTGGCATGTGTGGAAGATTCCAAAGGCCCAAGGAGTGCTAACGTTTTGCTCCAGGAGGCCCACATTGCTCTAAAAAGGGCTAACATCACCCTAAGAGGGAATGACGTCTTCACTTTTGCTTGATTAGGGTTTTAAATTATGACATTTAGTGTAAAACGATATTATTATGTATTTTGGCCTTGTCATCCTTTTGGTGACCTAAAATTAAATTAAGGTCATTTCTATTGTATAAATAGAGAGCTAAAACTCTCTTATTTTCATCATCTTTCACTCACACTTGTGTGAGGTCTAAAATTTTCGCCCTCCTTTAGTGTTATTGGATGAAATTATTGATGCACACTTGTTGAAGGAGGATTTTCTTGGCTATTTTCTGCATTTTCTTGGTGGAAGGTTTACAACTAGGTTTTGGCTTAATGAATGCTCAGTGAATGTAAGTGAATTTCTGCAATCCTTCTTTATTTGAATGGTTATGGTATCTTTTACTTGAATTTTTTATGAAATTTGTTGGATTAAACCCTAGGGAACAAGCACATGTTGGTGTCTTTATTTCAAGTACCTACCAAGTTATGCTAAGAGCCATTTTATTTGTTGAATATAAATGTTAGAGCCTTGCCATAACAACACTCTACCATTCATTCTTCAATCTAGAAGTTTTTTACTTTTCCCTTTGAGATAAAGAAGGAGGAAGACACACTAAGGCCTAGGTTTACAACACCTTAGTGAGTTGTCTTCCCCTAGGGTTGATAGGTTGAAGACTTTCCTTAGCAACACTTCAACCATCATATCTCTCTTGTCTTTAGCCCAACCATTATCATTTCATCCTTCAACTTTTGCAGTTAGTTTTGATTCCATTTTCCCTAGTAACGCACTGATCTAAGACATACTTGAGTGATTTTGATCACAACCTCCAAATATTCTTGAACAATTATTAACATCTTCTAACCCTATCCTAGACTAATTTACTAACCCTATCACTTCCATTATCCATTTAAGTTATATTTATACTTTGCAACATTTAATCCTTTTACAATCAATTGAAATATTGGCTAGTTGTTGCTTCTGATGAATGTTGGTATTTGACATTGATGATAAATTGTTATTTCTCATTGTGAACCTTCTTTAGCATTTATTATGAAGTGATATATTGTAATCATTGCTATTGTACATCATTTATTTGCTTCATCAATATTATTGGTCAATTTCTTTATATCAGAAAGTCCTTGATTAAATGAAGTACTAACTAGCAAGTGATCTTGCACATATATAGTTTTCTTGTTGCTTTGTTCTGGAAAGGTACACTTCTGGTTATCTTTATCTTTATTGGCTAATTAGCTGGAATTTCTGATCTGTGGTGACTTTTGAGGGGGGAAATTTTACTTAGCCATAATCCTTTGCCTTCTCAAAACCCCAGGTCACCGGGGATGTCTCCCCTAGGCCTACCATGCTAAACACAAAAAGATATCCTATTGAGGTGACAGTGGTAGGATAGTCTCAGTTTTTCCAGTTTTCCCTTCTTTCACCTATACTTTACTCCAACTACAAACCATGTGATAACATTTTGGCGCCATTGCCGATGAATACCGAGTCAATTATCCTCAAAAGATGACACTTTTTCGGTAAGCCTTTCCTCAAGAGTCTTTATCTTACAAGCTTACCTAGCGACTCCACTAAGGGTGATTCCCTTATCTCTTTGATAATTTCAAGAAAACTATCTGGCGACTCCACAAATGACGACCCGTAGTGGGCGTCAGTACATACCTCCTTCTACTAGTATGATCTATGTTACCTCTACAAATCATGTTACCCCCGTAAGTTCTCCCAAATGGTCTCACAAAGAACTCTTTGGCTCTTTGGACTTAGCTAACACCGAAGGGGGATTACATGATCTACCCAGTAAGGTTGAATCCTAGATGCCTAGGTTTTCAAGAGAAAAGGGATCCTATGATAACTCTCATGTTGGGTATGTGTTATATTCTTTGCATGAAATTAAAAGAGATCGAAAAAGGAGGAAACTCTGGTTAAATCAGAGAAAATATGTCGAGACAATATTGCAGAGGTTTAATATGCAGGAATGTAAACCAGTCAAGGTTCCTATTC
>JZKD02S1954165.1:968516-990338 GCA_000966675.3 Picea glauca | reverse complement strand
AAAGAGGTACTCGCCAGAAATGGTGGGGGAAAATTTGGGAAAGGGATATGTTTTCATCTTCGTATTGATTGGCAGTAAGTGTCGCTCTTGAACATGACACCCCCTATTCATCATTCGAAGTCAGTTTGGGAAATCCATTTGTCTCTCATTCGATTTGCTACAAGGTCATTCCATGTGTCATCTTTGAGTCAATGCTACCAAATCATTGGTCGTGTCGTTCATATGTTCAAGAGAAGTCCCTATGAAACCTATATTGAGTTGGTCATCTGCAGTTGTCCATTTCTCTCTGTGTCGGCCTTTCCTGTGTCCGGTCTAGTTTTCATTATACTTTGTTTCACCTTCAAAATCTATTACTCATTTCATGTCATTGATGGGGGATACATCAAGGCCCTCCTATGATGAGTTTTGTTCCATCAACTTCAGCTCATTATCTAGAATCAAGACTTAGAAATTATTTGGTACCTTGGAGCTTGCATGCCTCAATGGTAGGTTTCCTCACTTTCAACAATGGGTTTACATCATTGAACCCTGATCAAAATATTCCATCGGATTTTCGACTTCAACTCATTCATTTACACTTGATGGATTGTACTAGGGTACCTTGGGAGTTATTGACATCAATGGTGATTTCCCCCACACTTGTTAACGGTTTCATCAATGACCGGTAATCAAGTGGTTTCTGCCATGTTTGAATTCAACACATGTAATCACATGGTTAGATTCATACTTTGGGCGATGAGATTGAAGACCCTATATATCATCTCTTTTGTCCAGGTTGCGATGGAGTATGTATATTTTGCGACACATAGATCCACTGTGTATGTCTCGTGGCTATGTCGTCTCAATTTGAAATTTCTCGCATAGATCCATAGTGTATTCCTGGTGGCAATGCTATATTTTGATGGCATGGATCCACAGTGTATGATTGGTGGCCATGACCTATGTCTACAATTTCATCCGTCTATGATCTGAGTATGGGAATGCCTACCTCAGAATTGGTATATATGATATTCTGCAGATGCTTGGTTGTTCGCAGGTTTCTGATTAGGTGTGCTCCTAGTTTCTGACACACACATGCAGCTTACAAAGTCTTTTGATTGTCACTGATTCCAACCTCATACTTTGGGGGGCATTCTGTTACCCGTAATTTTGGCCATCATGATGATGTATTGATGATGGTGTACTCATGCTCTTCATAAGAACTTTCTCTTGAGAAAAGTTACTTTCATCTCTTCCCAGAAAACTCATTTTTGAAGAAGGTTCGCAGGCTGCTAGTATATTGGGTGCGAGAATGCCTGATTCTCGTAGGCTGCTTTAAGCTAGGGTGTGAACTTCCCACACTGTGTTGAATAGTCAGGGTAAAAAATCTTCCTAAAGCATGGAAAATATGAATTCTCGATGTTTCTAGAAGGGAATCTTCTAGAAGGATGGGTTGGCATTCGAATGGTTATCCTTGTACTAGATTCCCTGATATTTTGGGATCATTCTTATCCAAGTAACTATCTCATTCTCTCCTATATATTGAGGGAATTCTCATGGAAAAGGTTAAGCAAGATTCATTGAAGAATTGGTGAAAGAATTGTGTGAAGGACTTAGCTTGAACAGTAGCTTGGAGACTCTAGCAAGTCTATCAAGAGGATTTGATCTTCTTCACACAAGGATTGAGCAAGTGTGTGTATTGGAGCCAAGAGCCATCGAAAGGAAGTTTGTGACATCAAGGCTATCAAGTTGTAATCTTTACTTTCCATTAATATGATATAGTGGCATGTCCCTTTCCCATAAAGCTATTTCCACTTTATTGTGTAATTCCTTGATCATACACATAGGTTGATAGTTGAATAGATTGTGCTATCTTCACTTTGGTTGGTTTGTGTTGTCTTGGTCTTGACTTCAGGAGAGCACTGGAGTGAAGCGGGAGAAACAAAGACCCTAGGAAGCGATAATAAGGTATGTTATTTGTTCTTTCCTCCTAGTTAATTCAATGGTCAAAACTTAGGGAAAGAGTCATGTCCTGTCCTGTTTTGTTCTAGATCCAGGTGGATCTAGGGAGATCTGTTAGTGTCCACACCTACCGATTAATCTGATAAAAAACATGAACCATCTGAAGATCTAAGTGTCACTCAGTTGGAAAGGTCACTATCTCAAGTCCAAAATCCACTTTCTCCCCAATCAATAAAATATCATGCTCCAGGAGAACAAATTTGTTTGAACACTTTGGACCAATAAAATGTTGCAAGGTAAGAAAATGATCCTAAACCCTGGTTACCTAAGGACTCCTATTTTGAACGCTGTCACCCAAAGGCTACTCATGAGAAATTTGTAGATTCCATATTCACCTTGTTCACGCCAAGTCAAAACCAAGAAAATCAAGACATGAGGGAGTCTAGGTTTGAATACCTTAGCCAAACAAATGAGGACTCAAGGATGAATTTTGAAGAGCCCCGGGTGTATACTAGAAATCAACCCCAACGTTTCCCAAAACCTGGCAATAATAGCACCAACTTGAGCACTAGTATGGCATATATCTTGCAAAAGGTTAAAAGGATTCTTGAAATGTTGGAAATCCCTTCTCTCACCAAGCCAATCCTAGATGACCAACTATCATTCGAAGGAACTTCGACACTATTACAAACTAGTTATTTTGAGCAAAATGATCAAACACTCTTTCCATTGCTAATAAATGATCATGGACCTAGTGACTATAACTCAGTAGATCCGTGCTTGTTTTAAGGTTGGACCACTCTTCCCTTGACAGAAGAAGATAATATTAGTGAAACAACATGAACTAAGGGAGAGGGTGACCAAAGTATTTCTAGCAACCATGAGAACAATATTGCACTAGGTGATGACAAGGTGTTACATTTCCAAGAAACATGCATAAGAGATAGTGCTTTGATAGAACCCCGGCCCATCATTTTGGAGCAAGAAAGAGATACAAATTGGGGTGATTGTCCTGACGATGCCTCTAAAATCTCTGAAGACTAGGATGATTATTGTTCTACACAAGGATATGATATCAGAACTACTAAATCCCATGACCAAGTAAACAACGTGGGCCATGTTATAGAAGGCCCCCAGATTTGCCTCAATATCACTCCTGAGGAAAACCGAGAAGGCATAAAATAGGTAGCTAGGAAGGCTAGAATGGAAATAATAAACAACTTGGACCAGGAATGAAAGGATAAGTTGGGAAACGATAATTTTAGGTGTATAGACAAAATAAGCTAAACCAACCTATCCCTACCTTTCCTGCAATAACTCAAACAAAGCCTTCACCTTTGGACATTCTTCTTCGTAAAACATCCAAAACCGAAAGGGTGGACTTGAACTTTGAATTCAAAGGGGCACTATCCAATATGCATGTGACCATCCCTCTAAGAGAAGTCATTAAGGTACCATCTATTAAAGATATATTTGATAATTTCTTCAAAGTATCAGATGGACCTCTGGACCCCCCTATTATGTTACAAGTTGATCACTTTAGGGTCTAGTATGATGAACACTCACCCTTTTTCCTGACCTTGCTAATGAATAACAAGAGCCTCAACAATTTCATGTTGGGTTCAGGGGCCAGTGTTAACATGATGTTTCTCAAGGTCATGCAACAATTAGGCCTAAAATTCGCACGACCTTACATAAATGCGTGTGGTTTTGATTCTAGAGCCATACCCACACATGGGGTAATTGAAAATGTGGAAGTTTTCCCTAAAGAATGCCCTGAGAGGGTAATCCACATTGACATACTAGTAGTAGACGTCCTAGATGTGTGGGGGATGTTGTTGTCTAGGAAATTTGCCTTAATGTTGGGTTGTACACTTGAGATGGACCTCACTTATGTGAATATACCTTTGAACAATTGAATAATAGGCCGTCTCCCAAATGTGCCAATGACCAGAACCCTTGTGCAAGAAACTAGTAACCCCATCAAAGATGGCAAGGCACATGAGAAAATCATGGAAAGTATTCCTAAATTTTCTCCCCAGGATATGCCCTTTGTAGCAGAGGAAGACTCTGATCAGATACAATGGCCCACGAGAGAAGAATACCAGCAAATCCTAGACAAGTATGAAAACAAAGAAGTTGGGGTTGTAAAATTACTAAATAAGGGAGAAAGATATATATTGGTTCGACCTTCCCAACAGGAAGTCTTTACAGCAGAATCCCACCCTCCTCCCTCTACACAACACACCTGGGTTATTCAAGGAACAACCAAATTAAAAATCAGAGAGTACATGGAGGGGGATGTACTATGGATGTGGGATACCAAGAAAGGGGAGCCTACTAATGTCAAAGGAAGTACTCAGTTTTGGCTTGGACCTTTCAGAGTTGGAAGAAAGCCAGTTAATGACTCTTATTACTTGTCTACATTGGAAGGAGGAGGGCACCCATTACCAGTCAGAGGACACATCCTCAAACCCCACCAAGGTGGGGGAACTTGAATTCATAGGTAAGTGCAGGTAAGTAGATAGGAATTTTCATTCATTGTATATATCATTTGCATTTCATGGTAGAATAGTTTTCTTTCACATTTGTAAATATGCTTACTTTCAGTTATATATATATATATATATATATGAGTTGGGGGTGATATCACCACCCCAAATGATTAATAATAGTTTCTGTTGAGATCAAGAAGGTTACAAGTTATGCCAGAGATGTTGAGGTTCTCATGCACTCTACGGTGAGCACATGTCCCTGAGTTGGAGCCAGATGTTATCCCACACTTTAGGGATAACTAAGGAGATTATGTATCGATGTCCACAGGTCCTAGACATGGAGTACCGAGAGCTATATTGAATTAAGCATGGCCCTGGAGGGCCCATATTTTCTTTTCTTTAGCGCCTCCACCTTTTCAGAAGCAACAACATCCATCACCTCGGCCTGATCCTGTAGCAGAGATGGATCTTGCTCCATGAGGTAATGAGTCTGGGTATCATGGTATGTGTTACTCTGATCCTCAAAACCTTTGAATATGTGAATTTAGTTCTTTTTTTCTCTAACGGGTGCTTGGACCTTATATTTCTCCACTTGACCATGTCTAGGGAGAATGACAGGATGCCCTAGTAAGCTTGTGCCCATAGTTTTTGAGTTTCCATTGGGGGGATTCATGAAAATTCATCGTCTGCTACCTTCATACTTACCACTTTCCATCTTACTTCCGCTCATCCATCCCATTACACTGGTATGGGAATTGGGTTGGCCAATTATTTAAGGGTTGCACCTTACCTTATGGGAAGAAGGGGATAAAGGCCAAGAGGGTAAAAGCAGTTGGCAAAAGATAAAATCCTAAAAATAAAACCTCAAGATACTTCACCCAGGGATCCCTGAGAAAGAAGTATAAGGCTTCTCAGCAAGAAACAGAGGGACCCATAAAAAATAATAAAATAAGACCTAATCATAGGATAGGGGATCTCATCATGAGCCAACCTATTAGTTCCATGGGCATCTAGCGGTATGACACTACTAGTAGCTGGTTACCATGGCAAGGTAGTGGCTCTTGGTGGCATAGCCAAGAGAAAAGGGGTCTCATAACAATCCAACCTTCTCATTTCTATGAAAGTGCTTGTGGGTAACATTTCCACAACTGGTCCCCATGCCAGGTCAGTGTCCCCTGATTATCTTCTTGATAGAAAAAGAAATAAAGAATAAATATCAAAGGCATGAATGAGCTTGGAAACATTTTCATCCAGGATAGGTGCAACTCACCCTCTACAGAGGCACCCACAGGTAAGACATACATTTCCCTGCTATCACTGCACCCCTTGTCCAGACATCCCTTATCCACCTCATCCACTCACATGAATTGGATTTTATTTCTCCCAGAAACATCCCACATCCAGTGAGGACTAGTCCAATAGGACGCCTTATCACTTCCTCCAAACTTGGCTTGCATATTTGTATAATTTCTTTGAGAACTTGATTGAGTAAAAGGGGTTTTATGCACATGTTTAATAAAATTGATGATTGGATGTGATTTACATTGCTATGATCCCTATAACTTATGAACCCATGGAGGGTGTATCTATTGATGTGCAGGATCATACTTGATGGAAAGGTACCATAGGATAGGTACACATGGGGACATGATTAGTTCAGACCTCCATGGGGCTAAGAGCCCACCAGATGGATGTTGAGACCCCAACAGGGGGCAGAGACAAGTCAAAGGGGTTTGCACCAGAGAAGAGGAGGACGTTCCATAGAGGCAGCTGAGTAGACCTGTACCCAGGGGGGTTGTTCTCTCTCCAATGGGACATTGGCCTTGGAAGGCCCATGACATCACCTATGACATCTTATGACATCATCCAATGATATGGGAGTTTTTTGAGGCAGTTGTTGCATGTTTGGCACGTGTGGCAGCTTCCAGAGGCCCAAGGAAGGATAACGTTTTTCTCTAGGAGGTCCATGTTGCCCTAAAAAGGGATAACGTCACCCTAAGAGGGCATGACGTCTTCACTTTTGATTGATTAGGGTTTTAAGTTATGACATTTAGTGTAAAAAAGTATTATTATGTATTTTGTCCTTGTCGACCTTTTGGTAACCTAAAATTAAATTAAGTTCATTGCTATTGTATAAATAGAGAGCTAAAACTCTCTTATTTTCATCATCTTTCACTCACAATTGTGTGAGGTATGAAATTTGCGCCCTCCTTTAGGGTGTTTGGCTGAAATTATTGATGCACACTTGTTGAAGGAGGCTTTTCTTGGTTATTTTCTGCATTTTCATGGTGGAAGGTTTACAACTAGGGTTTGGCTTAATGAATGCTTGGTGAATGTGAGTGAATTTCTGCAATCCTTCTTTATTTGAATGATTATGGTATCTTTTACTTGCACTTTTGATGAAATTTGCTGGATTAAACCCTAGGGAATAAGCACATGTTGGTGTTCTTGTTTCAAGTCCCTACCAAGTTATGCTAAGAGCCATTTTATTTGCTAAAGATAAATGTTAGAGCCCTGCCATAGCAACACTCTACCATTCATTCTTCAAGCTAGTCATTTTTTACTTTTCCCTTTGAGCTAAAGAAGGAGGAAGATGCACTAAGGCCTAGGTTTACTACACCTTAGTGAGTCGTCTTCCCCTGGGGTTGATAGGTTGAAGCCTTGACTTAGAAACACTTCAACCATCATATCTCTCTTGTCTTTAGCCCAACCATTATCATTTCATGCTTTAACTTTTGCAGTTAGTTTTGACTCCATTTTCCCTAGTAACGCACTGATATAAGACCTTGTACTTGAGTTCTTTTGATCACAACCTCCAAATATTCTTGAACAATTATTAAAATATTCTAACCCTATCCTAGACTAATTTACTAAACCTATCACTACCATTATCCATTTAAGTCATATTTATACTTTGCAACATTTAATCCTTTTATAAGCAATTGAAAGATTGGCTAGTCGTTGCTTCTGATGAATGTTGGTATTTGACATTGATGATAAATTGTTATTGCTCATTGTGAAGCTTCTTTAGGATTTTTTGTGAAGTGATATATTGTAATCATTGTTATTGTAAATCATTGATTTTCTTCATCAATATTATTGGTCAATTTCTTTATATCAAAAAGTCCTTGATTATATGAAGTACTAACTAGCAAGTGATCTTTCACATATATAGTTTTCTTGTTTCTTTGTTCTGGGCAGGTAAACTTCTGGTTATCTTTATCTTTATTGGTTGATTAGCCAAACTTTCTGATCGGTGGTGAATTGTGAGGGGGGAAACTTTTAATTAGCCATAAGCCTTTGCCTTCTCAAAACCCCAGGTCACCGGGGACGTCTCCCCTGGGCCTACCACCCTAAACAAGAAAAGATATCCTATTGAGGTGATAGTGGTAGGATAGTATCAGTTTCGCCAGTTTTCCCTTCTTTCACCCATCCTTTACTCCAACTACAAATTTTGCAATAACATTTTGGCACTGTTACCGGTGAACACTGAGTCAATTATTCTCAAAAGACGTCACTTTTTCGGTAAGCCTTTCCTCAAAACTCTTTATCTTACAAGCTTACTTGGCAACTCCAATAAGGGTGATTCCCTTATCTCTTTGATAATTTCAAGAAAATTATCTGGTGACTCCACAAATGATGACCCGTAGTGGGCATCAGTGCATACCTCCTTCTACTACTGTGATCTCTATTACCTCTACAAATAATTTTACCCTCGTAAGTTCTCCCAAATGGTCTCACAAAGAAATATTTGGCTCTTTGGACTTAGCTAATACCCAAGGGGGATTACATGATCTACCCAGTAAGGTTGACTCCTGGATACCTAGGTTTTCAAGATAAAAGGGATCCTATGGTAACTCTCATTGGATCAAATTTTGTGATGGGTTTCAGTTTCACCAATCTAGATAGGAACACACTGATGTCTTTATGAGGCTCTTTGTTGTATATTTTTAATGACAAAAAAATAAACAAGCTAATATTCTGTCAAACACTTAGCAACCTAGAGATAACTATCTTCATAAATTTACTAAATGCCTTAAACCCTCATTCAAAAATTACCATAAGAAGAAATACACATTGTAAAGAAAAATAACAACAAAAATAACAGAGTGGACAACAACCCATAACACACAAAAATTTAGGCAAATGTTAGGGAAAACCCCAATGTGGGGAAACCCAATGAGAGAGAGAGAGAGAGATATTTTTATTCAGCTTCAGGAAAGTAAAAAAAAAACAACAAACTAACATTTCCAGCCAAGGAAAATACCTCACAGTACCAAATCTGTCCTACAAAAATCTATCGTTTTCCATGCCAAAACTGTATTGTTGTAAAACCTCCTCTATACCTTGTTTTTCATGCCCACAGTTATTTGTACAGACTATTCCATACAACCCAGAAACAACCAACAAAAATATGAAATCTTCCTCGAAATCTGTGCCTGAAATTCCTCGATTTTTGTGCCAAATCCGTACAGTTGTACAGAATCGTACAGACTGTATGGATCCATACAGTGTGGCCTCCCACAACAGAAAAAAATATTTTGGCCCAAAAAATCATAATTTTGTTTTCTTGGGATTCATGCCCTCCTTACTTGGAAAACATACCTTCTTTGCTACTCACTTTTCTCTCTCAAGCTTACTTAGAAAATATCTCTCAATCTCCTCCTGATGTCTTCTCAACATTCGACATGTCTTGCACACTACTCAATGCATTCTTTTATAATTTGAAAATGACATTTTCCCCCCAAAGTGTCTTTTCACCTTCGCAACCCTAGATCTAAAGGCCAAGATTAGATCTTGCCTTTTTCAAGATCAAGGGTCATGATCCATTCCCTCCAAAATGTCTCATTTAAAATTAAAGTGAATTTCACTTTATTACATGAGTGCTTTATGAAAATAAAGTCACTTTGAAAATAGAAGGTACACTTTATTAAAATGTCACTTTAATAAAAGAACCACTTAAAACAACTTTATAAAAGCTCTTTACAAAGTTAAGTGCCTGGTAGTGTAAATATTAAGGTAACATCCGCATTCAAGACAAAATATGTAGAGTACCTCCCGAGCTAAAAAGATAACACTCCCTCTTAACGAGGGATGTACTCGTTGCCATCCCCATCATGTGGTCCCATCACACTGTGTTCTGTAGGAGGTTCCTCTGAACCTAGAGCCATCTACAACACCTGCATAGAAATCAAACTAGAATATCTTCTCTCGGTAACATCTTGGAACCCTGAGCTCACTTCATCTTGAGCATTGGTTCGATCAACTTGGCTGAGCCTCCTGCTAGTGCTCAGAAGGGACTTGCTTTCTTCTATCAGAATGCAAGACTGATACCTTGGCACCACCGTAGTCTCAAAAGCCTCCTCATGCTCCTCATCCGCACTGAATCATACAACAAAGGATGTCCTCTCAACATTTACAACCTAGTCACTTGGTTACCGATCAGCTGCAGTTCTACTTGGTCCACTCCGTGCTTGTAGATAAAGACATGTTCCCTCTTGAACAATATGCAATATCCTACATCCTCCAGAGTTGAGACTGAGAGCAAGTTAACACTCAACCCTGGAACAAAGAGAAATCCATTAAGCTCCAAGAGTCCCCCAAAATCGAGTTGGAATCTGAAATTCCCAACTCCACGTACATCTCTCGCCATACAACCTTCATTTACCACTTGTCGGCTAGGACCAATCTCTGTGAAATATGGGAATACTCACCAGATTCCCATCATGTGGTTAGAGGCTCCACTATCCACAATCCATCTAACATCACCTCCAAATCCTCCGCTGTCAACACTGGAAACTAGGGTAACCAAAGAAAATTCCCTATCGAACTTTGAAGCAAAGTCCTCCATGGCTATTGTAGCAGCTGTCTCAGGTCCTTCTGGTTCTTTCTTATTCTTGTTCCTCTCATGACAATAAGAGGCAAGGTGCCCCAACTGGTTACAACAATAACATCTGACTTTACTCAAGTCCCTTCTGAAACTTCCTTTCTTCTTGCTCTTTACCACAAGAGCAACATTCTCCTTAGTTCTATCTGTCTTTTGATCACCGCTCTGAGATCTTTCTTGAATCTCCTTCTGAGTGAAATCATCCCACAGTCTGCTCCAATCTGGTAGATGCTCACGTCCCACCATGCACTTCACGAAGAATTCCCATTCTTTGGTGAAGCCATTTAAGGCCATCCTCACCATCTCAGAATCCATAGTGACCTCTCCAATAGTTTCCATCTCGTCTTTTACTTGAGCCACCCAGGTAAGATAAGAAGAGACACTCTCCTCCTTACCCATATTGGTATCATGCAACTTATCCCTCAAGGCCATCTTCCGGTTTGCATTCTTCGCCTTAAACAAATTCTTAAGTGCATCCCACATCTCCTTGGCAGTCGTTTTCTCTGCCAAGTGTGGGATAAGGTGATCCTTCACCCCATATAGAATAACCCTCTGAGATTTGGCTTCCTTGGTCTCATGCAAGTCCAAAGTGACAGGATCTGTTGTGGGAGCTGCCACAACATAGCTGACATAGCTATAAATTTTTTTCTCCTTGAGAACAACTGACAAACGAACCTTCCACTGCAAGTAGTTGGAAATACCATCCAACCGATCCTCATATCTAATGCTTGCAACCATATTCCCTGTCACAACTCAAGGAAAATAATCACACCCTTTTGCCCAAATGTCACACTACCCACTGTCAGAGACAAAGCTCTGATACCATGTAGATTTTTAATGACAAAAAAATCAGCAAGTTAATATTTTGTCAAACACTTAGCAACCTAGAGATAACTATCTTCATAAATTTCTTAAATGCCTTAAACCCTCATTCAAAAATTACCATAAGAAGAAATACACATTGCTAAGAAAAATAGCAGCGGAAATAACACAGTGGACAACAACCCATAACACACAAAAATTTAGGCAAATGCCAGGGAAAACCCCAATGTGGGGAAACCCAATAAGAGAGAGAGAGAGAGAGAGAGAGAGAGAGAGAGATATTTTTACTCAACTTCAGAAAAGTACAAAACAACAACAAACTAACATTTCCAGCCAAAGAAAATACCTCATAGCACCAAATCTGTCCCACAGAAATCTTTCGTTTTACATACCAAAACCATATTGATGTAACACCTCCTTCATACCTCATTTTCCGTTCCCATAGTCAACCTTTCTTACCTTCCTTATACCAAGCTACCAAAGTTGTATGGACTATTCTGTATGGCCCAAAAACAACCAACAAAAATATGAAATCTACCTCGAAAATTGTGCCCGAAATGCCTCAATTTCCATGCCAAATCCGTACGACTATACGAACTATACGGAATGTACGGATCCGTACAATGCGGCCTCCCACACTAGAAAAAAATATTTCGACCCAAAAACTCATAATTTTGTTTTCTTGGGATTCGTGCCCTCCTTCCTTGGAAAACATGCCTTCTTTGCTACTCACTTTCCTCTCTCAATCTTACTCAGAAAATCTCTCTCAATCTCCTCCTGATGTCTTCTCAACATTCGACATGTCTTGCACACTACCCAATGGATTATTTTATAATTTGAAAATGATATTTTCCCCCCAAAGTGTCTTTTCACCTTCCCAACCCTAGATCCAAAGACCAAGATTAGATCTTGCCTTTTTCAAGATCAAGGGTCATGATCCATTCCCTCCAAAATGTCTCATTTAAAATTAAAGTGAATTTCACTTTATTACATGAGTGCTTTATGAAAATAAAGTCACTTTAAAAATAGAAGGTACATTTTATTTAAAAGCCACTTTAATAAAAGAACCACTTAAAACAACTTTATAAAATCTCATTACAAATTTAAGTGCCTGGTAGTGTAAATATTAAGGTAACATCCGCATTCAAGACAAAACATGCGGAGTACCTCCCGAGCTAAAAAGATAACATTTGCAAGCTCACTCACCAGGAGTGCCAGAGGCTGGATTAATAGTCTCCCGAGTGGAAGCATCAAAACCCCTGAAGATATTGAACAAACCTTTAAGAACAGTTGGTGTAAAAAGGAAAGTATGGCTTCATTTTACTCTCAATTCCTCGAAGTTTGTAAACAAACATACGAAGACATTAGGGAATTCAATGATAGGTTCAATACTCTCGTTAACAAAATTGAGCCCAATTTCCTCCCCAAGAGAATTATTCTCCAACATTACCTTAACTCTTTTGAAAGAACTTTACAACTCACCCTCAAGAATTGATTTTTTGCAAACCTAGAAGAAGCTCAAGATGTTGCCTGCCAAATTGAAGAGAATCTTAAGTTTAGCAATCCCACCCATTAGGTCAACTTTTTGAACAATGATGACATCTGGGAAATAAATAAGAAAAACATGGGAGGACCATAGCATGACCTCCTAGAGATTCTAGAGTTGGAAAATGATACTTTCCATAGGAAATGGAGCATAGGTTTCTCAAACATGAAAGATGCCTTAAATTTTTCAAGGCAACATGAACCATACGAAGATCTAAGTATCACTTAGTTGGGAAGGTCACCATCACAAGTCCAAAAGCCACTTTCTCCCCAAACAATAAAATATCATGCTCCAGGAGAACAAATTTGTATGAACACTTTGGACCTACAAAATGTAGCAAGGTAAGAAAATGATCCTAAACCCTGGTTACCTAAGGACTCCTATTTTGAATTTCGTCACCCAAAGGCTACTCATGAGAAATTTGTAGATTCCATATTCTCCTTGTTCATGCCAAGTCAAAAAAATGAAAATCAAGACATGAGGGAGTCTAGGTTTGACTACCTTGGCCAAAAAAATGAGGACTCAAGGATGAAGTTTGAAGAGCCCCAGGTGTATACTAGCAATCAACCCCAAAGTTTCCCAAAACCTGGAAATAATAGCACCAACCTGTGCACAATATGGCCTATATCTTGCAAAAGGTTAAAAGGATTCATGAAATGTTGGAAATCCCTTCTCTGACCAAGCAATTCCCAGATGACCAACTAATGTTCGAAGGAAATTCCACACTATTACAATCTGGTTATTTTGAGAAAAATGATCAAACACCCTTTCCCTTGCTAACAAATGATCATGGACCTAGTGACTATAACTCATTAGATCCATGCTTGTTTCAAGGTTGGCCCACTTTCCCTTGAGAAAAGAAGATAATATTAGTGAAACAACATGGACTAAGGGAGAGGGTGAGCAAAGTATTTCTAGAAACCTCGAGAACAATATTTCACTAGGTGATGACGAGGTGTTACATTTGCAAGAAACATGCATAAGAGATAGTGCTTTGATAGAACCCCACCCCATCGTTCTGGATGAAGAAAGAGATACAGATTGGGGTGATTGTCCTGACGATGCCTCTAACATCTCTAAATACTGGGATGATTATTTTTCTACACAAGGAGATGATATCAAAACTAATAAATCCCATGACCAAGTAAACAACATGGGCCATGTAATAGAAGGCCCCCAGATTTGCCTCAATATCACTCCTGAGGAACACCGAGAAGGAATAAAATAGGTAGCCAGGAAGGCTAGAATGGAAATAATAAACAACTTGGACCAAGAATCAAAGGAGAATTTGGGGAAATAAGAATTTCAGGTAAATAGACAAAAGAAGCTAAACCAACCTATCCCTACCTTTCCTGCAATAACTCCAACAAAGCCTTCACCTTTGGACATTCTTCTTCCTAAAACATCCAAAACCGAAAGGGTGGACTTTAACTTTTACTTCGAAGGGGAACTATACAAGATGCACAAGACCATCCCTCTAAGAGAAGTCATGAAGGTACCATTTGTTAAAGAAATATTTGATAATTTCTTCAAAGGATCAGATGGACCTATGGACCCCACTATTATGTTGCAAGATGATCACTTTAGGGTCCAGTATGATGAACACCCACCCTTTTTCATGACCTTGCTAATGAATAACAAGAGCCTCAACAATTGCATGTTGGATTTAGGGGTCGGTGCTAACATGATGTCTTTCAAGGTCATGAAACAATTGGGCCTAAAAGTCACATGACCTTACATAAATGTGTGTGGTTTTTAGTCTAGAGCCATACCCACACATGGGGTAATTGAAAATGTGGAAGTTTTCTATCAAGAATACCCTGAGAGGGTAATACACATTGACATAGTGGTAGTAGACATCCTATATGTGTGGGGGATATTGTTGTCTAGGAAATTTTCCTCAATGCTGGGTGGTACCCTTGATATGGACCTCACTTATGTGAATATACCTTTGAACAATGGAACAATAGGTTGTCTCCCAAATGTGCTAATGACCAGAACCCATGTACAAGAAACTGGTAACCCCATCAAACATGACAAAGCACATGAGCAAATCATGGAAAGTCTTCCTTAATTTTCTCCCCGGGATATGCCCTTTGCAGCAGAGGAATACTCTGATCATATACAATGGCCCATGAGATAAGAATACCAGAAAATCCTAGACAAGTATGAAAACAAATTAGTTGGGGTTGTAAAATTAATAAATAAGGGAGAAAATGATATTCTGATTTGGCCTTCCCAACAGGAAATCTTTACAGTAGAATTCCACCCTCCTCCCTCTACACAATACACCAGGGTTGTTCAAGGAAAAACCAAATTCAAAATCAGAGAGTACATGGAGGGGGACGTAGTATGGATGTAGGATACGAAGAAAAGAAAGCCTACTAATGTCAAAGGAAGTACTTAGTTTTGGCTTGGACCTTTCAGAGTTGGAAGAAAGTCAGTCAATGACTCTTATTACATGTCTACATTGGAAGGATGAGGGCACCCATTACCAGTCAGCAGGAACCTCCTCAAACCCCACCAAGGTGGGGGAACTTGACTTCATAGGTAAGTGTAGGTAAGTAGATAGGCATTTGCATTCTTTGTATATACCATTTACATTTCATGGTAGAATAGTTTTCTTTCACATTTTTACATATGCTTAATTTAAGTTTTATATATATGAGCTGGGGGTGATATCACCACCCTAAATGATTGCTAATAGTTTATGTTGAGATCAAGAAGGTTACAGGTTATGCCAGAGATGTTGAGTTTCTCATGCGCTCTATGATGAGCACATGTCCCCGATTTGGAGCCAAATGTTATCCCCCACTTTAGGGATAACTAAGGAGATTATGTCTTGAGGCCCACAGGTCCTACACATGGAGTACCAAGAGCCAGATCGACTTAAGCATGGGCCTGGAGGGCCCATGTTTTATTTTCTTCAGTGCCTCTACCTTGTCAGCAGTAGCAACATCCATCACCTCATCCTGGTCCTATAGCAGATATGGATCTTGTTCCATGAGGTAATAAGTTTGGGTATCATGGTATGTGTCACTCTAATCCTCAAAAGCTTTGAATATGTGCATTTAGTTCTTTTTGTTTCTAACAGGTTCTTAGATATTATACTTATCCACTTGACCATGTCTGGGGGGAATGATAGGATTCCCTAGTAATATTGTGCCCATAGGTTTTGAGTTGCCACTGGGGGGGATTCATGAAAAGTCATCGTCTGCTCCCTTCATACTTACCACTTTCCATCTTACTCCCACTCATCCATGCCATTACATTGGTCCGGACATTGGGTTGGCCAATTATTTAAGGGTTTCACCTTACCTTGTGTGAAGAATGGGATAAAGGCCCAGAGGGTAAAAGCATATGGCAACAGATAAAATCCTAAAAATAAAACCTCGATATGCTTTGCCCAGGGATCCTTGAGAAAGCAGTAAAAGGATTTTCAACAAGAAATAGAGGCACCCATAAAAAATAATAAAACAAGACCTAATAAGAGGATATAGGGTCTCATCATGAGCCAGCCTATTAGGTCCATGGGAATCTAGTGGTATGACACTACTAGAATCTGGTTACCATGCCAAGGTAGTGGCTCTTGGTGGCATAGACAATAGAAAGGGGGTCTCATCATGATCCATCCTTCTCATTTCTGTGAAAGTGCTTGTGGGTAACATTGCCACCACTGGTCACCACGCCAGGGCAGTGTCCCCTGATTATCTTCTTGAAATAAAAATCAATAAAGAATAAAGATGAAAGGCATGAATGGGCTTGGAAACATTTGCATCCAGGACAGGTGCAGCTCACCCTCTACAGAGGCAACTATAGGTAAGCCATGCATTTCCCTGCTATCACTGCACCCCTAGTCCTGACATCCCTTATCCACCTCATCCACTCACATGACTTGGATTTGATTTCTCTGGGAAACATCCCACATCCAATGCACACTAGACCAATAGGACGCCCTATCACTTCCTTCAAACTTGTCTTGCAAATTTGTATAATGTCTTTGAGCACTTGACTAAGTAAAAGGGGTTTTATGCACATGTTTAATAAAATTGATGATTGGATGTGATTTACATTGCTATGATCCCTGTGACTTATGAACCCATGGAGGGCGTATCTGTTGATGTGCAAGACCATACCTGATGGGCAGGTACCATAGGATAGGTACACATGGGGAGATGATTAGTTTGGACCTTCATGGGGCTAAGAGCCCACCAGATGGATGATGAGACCCCAGCATGGGGAAGAGGTAGGTCAAAGGGGTTTGTACCAGAGAAGAGGAGGACATTCCATAGAGGCAGCTGAGCAAACCTGTACCCAGGGGGGTTGTTCCCTCTCCACTGAGACGTTGGCCTTGGAAGGCCCATGACGTCACCTAGGAAATCTTATGATGTCATCCAACGATATAGGAGTTTTGGGAGGTAGTTTTGGCCTGTTTGGCACATGTGGAAGCTTCCAGAGTTCCAAGGAGGGCTAATGTTTTACTCCAGGAGGCCCACGTTGCCCTAAAAATGGATAACATCACCCTAAGAGGGCATGTCGTCTTTACTTTTGCTTGATTAGGGTTTTAAATTATGACATTTAGTGTCAAACAATATTATTATGTATTTTGGCGTTTTCATCCTTTTGGTGACCTAAAATTAAATTAAGGTCATTGCTATTGTATAAATAGAGAGCTAAAACTCTCTTATTTTCATCATCTTTCACTCACACTTGTGTGAGGTCTGAAATTTGCGCCCTCCTTTAGGGTTTTTGGCTGAAATTATTGATGCACACTTGTTGAAGGAGGATTTTCTTGGTTATTTTCTTCATTTTCTTGGTAGAAGGTTTACAAGTAGGGTTTGGCTTAATGAATGCTTGGTGAATGTAAGTGAATTTCTACAATCCTTCTTTATTTGAAAGGTTATGGTATCTTTTACTTGCATTTTTGATGAAATTTGTTGGATTAAACCCTAGGGAATAAGCACATATTGGTGTCCTTGTTTGAAGTCCCTACCAAGTTATGCTAAGAGCCATTTTATTTGCTGAAGATAAATGTTAGATCCTTGCCATAGCAACACTCTACAATTCATTCTTCAAGCTAGTCGTTTTTTACTTTTTCCTTTGAGCTAAAGAAGGAGGAAGACGCACTAAGGCCTAGGTTTACTACACCTTAGTGAGTCGTCTTCCCCTAGGGTAGATAGGTTGAAGCCTTGCCTTAGCAGCACTTCAACCATCATATCTCTCTTGTCTTTAGCCCAACCGTTATCATTTCATCCTTCAACTTTTGCAGTTAGTTTTGAATCCATTTGCCCTAGTAACGCACTGATCTAAGATCTTGTACTTGAGTGATTTTGATCACAACCTCCAAATATTATTGAACAATTATTAACATCTTCTAACCCTAGCCTAAACTAATTTACTAATTCTATCGTTGCCATTATCCATTTAAGTTATATTTATACTTTGCAACATTTAATCCTTTTATAAGCAATTGAAAGATTGGGTAGTCATTGCTTCTGATGAATGTTGGTATTTGACATTTATGATGAATTGTTATTGCTCATTGTGAAGCTTCTTTAGCATTTTTTGTGAAGTGATATATTGTAATCATTGATATTGTACATCATTGATTTGCTTCATCAATATTATTGGTCAATTGATTTATATCAAAAAGTCCTTGATTATATGAAGTACTAACCATCAAGTGATCTTGCACATATATAGTTTTCTTGTTGATTTGTTCCAGAAAGGTACACTTCTAGTTATCTTTATCTTTATTGGCTGATTAGCCAGACTTTTTGATCGGTGGTGACTTGTGACAGGGGAAAATTTTACTTAGCCATAAGCCTTTTCCTTCTCAAAACCCAAAGTCACCGAGGACATCTCCCCTGGGCCTACCACCCTAAACAGAAAAAGCTATCCTATTGAGGTGACAGTGGTAGGATAGTATCAGTTTCTCCATTTTTCCCTTCTTTCACCCATCATTTACTCCAACTACAAATTGTGTGATAACATTTTGGCGCAGTTGTCAGGGAACATTGAGTTAATTATTCTCAAAAGACGACACTTTTTCAGTAAGCCTTTCCTCAAGACTCTTTATCTTACAAGCTTACCTGGCGAATCCACTAAGGGTGATTCCCTTATCTCTTTGATAATTTCAAGAAAATTATCTGGTGACTCCACAAATGACGACCCGTAGTGGGCGTCAGTGCATACCTCCTTCTACTACTGTGATCTTTGTTACCCCTACAAATAAGTTTACCCCCATAAATTCTCCCAAGTGGTTTCCCAAAGAACTCTTTGGCTCTTTGGACTTAGCTAACACCCAAGGGGGATTACATGATCTACCCAGTAAGGTTGACTCCTGGATACCTAGGTCTTCAGGATAAAAGGGATCCTGTGGTAATTCTCATTGGATTGAATTTTGTGATGGGTTTCAATTTCACCAATCTAGACAGGAACACCCTGATGTCTTTATGGGGCTCTTTGCAAGCTCACTCATCGGGAGTGCCAGAGGCTAGATTCATAGTCTCCCGAGTGGAAGCATCAAAAATCCTGAATATCTTGAACAAACCTTTAAGAATAGTTGGTGTAAAAAGGAAAGTATGGCTTCCTTTTGCTCTCAATTCCTCGAAGTTTTCAAACAAATAGTTGAAGACGTTAGGGAATTCAATGATAGGTTCAATACTCTCATTAACAAACTTGAACCCAATTTCCTCCCCAAGAGCATTATTCTCCAACGTTACCTTAACTCTTTTGAAGGAACCTTACAACTGACCCTCTAGAATCGATTTCCTACAAACCTAGAAGAAGCTCAAGATGTTGCTTGCCAAATTGAAGAGAATTTTAAGTTTAGCAGTCCCACCCATCAGGTCAATTTTTTGAACAATGATGACATCTGGAAAATAAATAAGGAAATCATGGGAGTACCATAGCATGACCTCCTAGAGATTCTAGATTTAGAAAACGATACTTTCCATAGGAAATGGATCACATGTTTCTCAAACATGAAAGATGCCTTAAATTTTTCAAGACAACATGAACCATCCTAAGATCTAAGTATCACTCATTTGGAAAGGTCACTATCACAAGTACAAAAGCCACTTTCTGCCCAAACAATAAAATCTCATGCTCCAGGAGAATAAATTTGTATGAACACTTTGGACCTACAAAATGTTGCAAGGAAAGAAAATGATCCTAAACCCTGGTTACCTAAGGACTCCTATTTTGAATGTTGTCACCCAAAGGCTACTCATGAGAAGATTCCATATTCACCTTGTTCAATGATTCGAAATCGGATTCAGAAGCCTGATAGGGATTGAAAAATGCTCAAAATGAAAGTGCTCAGAATGTGACGAAACTAGTGCCATTGCGTTTGTCTCGTCTTCCTGATTCTGGCGGTATATTTACTTTGTCAAACAGGCTCCGTATGGAGAAGATATCGCGTTCTGTCCGAAAAGCCAAACAGGTTAAAAAGGGATGATTATATAGTCCGTACAGTCCACGTGTCATGCTGACTGTGCAGACCGTACAATCCATACAACTGACATGGAAATCCCAAAAGGAGACATGTGGCAGCTCCAGGAGGTGACACGTGTCAAGAAGATTTGGGCGTACGGACAGCCAGTTGGGCCAATCCAGAGGTGACACATGTCACCACTGTAAGGGTGATACGTGGAATGGATGACATCAGCAGCTGGCATGGCTGAATGATGGGATAGTATGACAGTTGACGTGGAAGTACGTCTCTGACAGGTGGTCGAATTGGCATCTGATGCGTGGCAAATTTTGGTTGGATGTCGAGGTGCCACATGGTCCAGTCAGGGGCTGCCACGTGGCACCCTGTGGTTGGTTGTTGGTTTTGGTTTAAAAGTTATATGGCATGGACGAGCGTCGAACCCATGATCTCCCCAATGGGAAATGGACTAGTAGGGCTAGGCTAACCACCTGCCCAGCCGATGGTGTTTTTTAATCAAACAACACAATTTCTATTTGTGTTGGTTTGAATGTTTAACCGGTGGGAACAAAGGGTCGGGGCTTAGCCCCAGCCCTCGGTGCACACCACATGACCATAGAATACAACTGGGAGCACGGGGTTAATACAATGGACTGTTACCATATAGAGCAAGCACATGGTTACAACAGTTATGTCATTGTTATAGCCATTACCACATAATATGCGGGGGAGTTACAACTGTTAGTGCCGTGGCCCTATTGGAACACACCACGATTGAGAGTCAGCACCAACAGGGGGCCAGCGCTTGGCCATATTAAGCCATACGACCGCGAATAAAGGGGGTGCGCATAGGGAATCAGGGCTTATGCCCGATTTTTAATTATAAAGTGGGTTTTTATGCCTAAGTTTGGGTTTTTTAGTTGTTAATAAGCCTATTTTTAATGGATTTTCTCCATTTTTGGGGAATATTGGGCATTTTTGTAGCCCAAATTTTGGGAGGAAGTTGGAGATGAGTAACCAACTTCAAAGCTATATAAACCAGGCATGTTTGAGGCCATGAAGGGGCATTTCAGAGTAGATTTATGCTAAAGAGAAGCCAAGACAAAGCCATTTTGATGCAGAGAAGCTTTTGAGAAGGAGATGTTGTCGGTTCATTTCTGGGAGCTACGGACGTCCGTTTTGCGTGCCATTTTCTTTGTAGGGTTCTAGAGATCTAGAATAACATGACCAGATAGTATTGTAGCCATTTGGCATTGTAGCGATGTACTTTTGATATTTTGAACAGAAATAAAGAAGCCTCCCCCACAAAGACAAAGGCCTAGAGACATAGGCAAAGTTGTGTCGAACTCCTTTATCAATCTACATGTTATGGTTTGTTGTCTTTTATTTCATTTCAGATCTGAAAATGTGTATATGGCTGTCATAATTCCTCTTCTTTCCTCATTCTTTCACTAAGTTTCTCAAATGGTTAATTAATGCATGCAAAATTAAAACTCAACCATAAGTCATTAAAAGATCGTACGGATCAAGTGGTATCAGAGCCAAGTTGACGTTTGGATTTGAGTTTTGCATGTTAACCATGGAAAAGCTACAGCGTGGTGAAGGTGATCTTGTTGCAGAGAATCCATTAATTGGATTGAGAAAAAGAGCTTCTCACAGCGAGAAGATGGCATCGGAAGAAGGGATTTCTCAAGAT
>JZKD02S1954165.1:908608-923671 GCA_000966675.3 Picea glauca | reverse complement strand
CTTGAATATATTGTGATCTCCATGTGTTGATGAATCTTGTATGCACTTAATAACTCAATAAATTAGTAGTAGTTAGTGATTCCAATAAAGAATTTGGCTTGGGATCATTACACCTCCCACCTAATCCAACTGGCTTATTTTGTATGTTTTCTTGTCAACGCATCTTGTTGTACTTCCAGGGCAGTTTTGGGCCCCTAAATAGTGGTTTTTTGGCTCACCTCAATAAAATTGTAGACATAGTCATATTTTGACAGTGTAATGAGTATTTCTCAAAAAAAACTTTCCAACGGGCTATCACTTGCCTAAAACAGAGATCGTATGAAAAATTTACGAACCTGGGAAGTTAATATACTAATGATACAGATGGATATCGGTGGCCACCCACCTTTTCCAACTAGCTCAAAATAGTTTTCTGGCAATTCTGGCAATTTACTATTTTTAGCAGTTTTAACTTCCGGGGCCATTTTAAGGGCCCAAATGAAGGTTTTTCAGGATCGAGATTCTAAATCATATCTTATGACATGATTGAGGCCCCAAAATGAATCTCCTCACTGATACATTTCCAATGGGCTATCATACGCCTAAAATGGAGATCGTATACAAAAGTTACGACCCTGGGAAGTTAATGTACTAACTTACCCAAACGGGGCCCACATGACTTTTGGTGCTTCATCTCCTAGGGTTAGTTTTTTGGATGTCGAGGATTTTTGCATTTTGGTTTATTATAAAAAGGCCTTCAGAGCATCATTGTAATCATCTTCTTGCGAATGCGAGTAGCCGTCACATCTCTTCTCAGAGATAAGCTGCCACCATTCTAGCGAGTCTTTCACTCTATATTTTTATAGTCTTTGTACATTTCTTTCATTAATAGAAATCATGTATTACTGTATATCTATGTTTATGGTTGCATCTATGATACATTTATGTTATATTATTGAATATCTGTGATATCTCTATGCATTTATTTATTATATCTCTGCTCTCATTTCGTGTCGAAAATAATCCGGATCAACTAACTTACCCAAACGGGGCCCACATGACTTTTCGCGTTTCATCGCCTAGGGATAGGTTTTTGGATGTATAGGGTTTTGGAATTCCTGTTTATGATAAAAATGCCTTCAGAGCCTCATTGTAATTATCTTCTGGCGAATGAGCATAGTCATCACATCTCTACTTAGAGATAAAACTACCACCATTCTAGTGAGTCTTCCACTCTATATTTTTACAGTGTCTTTACAATTATTTCATTACTAGAAATCAAGTATTGTTTTATTTCACTGTTTCTGGCAATTTTCATGAGTCTTTGATTGTAATATATCTTCTTTCATTTCATTTCGAAAATAATCTGGATCAGTGGCATTAGAACATGTTGCTCTTGATCATTTTTTAGCGCATGTCCCCGATGAGGTATGAGTATAGCTAGTTGGGTATCAATTTTTTCTCTCTTGAGGAAATTCACCCTCGGACGCGCAAGAAACCCTTGATGGAAGCAAATAGGAAAGACGACAGAGCAGAAGATTATATTAACTTGTTGATTGAGCAAGCTCTCACGCGACAGAGGGATGGAATGATGGAGAATTTTTCCCATATTCTTCAACGCCTACCAATAGAAACAGACACATCTTCATCAAGTGACCATTTTGGAGTAACCTCTCCCTTCAAGGTACAAGTTAATTTTGATATTCCCATATTTGAAGGTAAGATAGATGCAAATTCCCTAGAAAAATGGTTAAATCTATTAGAAGGTTATTTCTTTATTCAAAAAATTTCCGACAGGGAAAATATCACCTTCGCACTCCTCAAGGCTCTCCCCCATGTCAAGCATTAGTGGGAAAATTATTGAGAGCAAAGTTCCATAGAGGAATATGGAATATATGGGGTCAAGCCCACTTGGGATTTTTTTGTGGATGCGGTCAAAGAACAGTATTATCCTGTTGATAACTATGAAGATTAGTTGTTACACATGAAATATGCACACCTAGGTACCTCGCCCTAAGTGTCATAAGTGTCATATAAGTGTCTCATACACCTTGACACCATGAAATAACCTATGTCACAATCCCTAGTCAATGTTGAGGAGGGATATATTACATGAAGGCCAAAATACCAAGTGCACATGAATTATTATTAATATTCATGAAAAAGAAATAATTGAGTGTAAGAATCCACCTCACATTTGGTTAAATATTTTTTAGGGAAGGTGGAGGATCTCATGGATGGTTGAAATATTTCCTCCTTAAAATCCTTGAGAGATATTTCCTCCCTAAAATCCATAAGAGATATTTTCTCCCTAAATATCTTAGAGATCCCTTTTTAGTGGATCTAATGAGTGATCCTCTCCATGGTGGTTAAGACTCCAAATCCTATATAATGAGGGCTTTCCATGGATACGAAGGAGGCATATTGGAGGTATCAAACCTATGGTCTTGGGAGAAATCTTTAGGATGTCAAACCTATGATTTTGGGAGCTTTGTGCAAGGGTTGGACGAGGAGGACTTGGAGAGGTTGTTGCGACTTCATCTACGGTTTGTAAGTATCTCTTTTGAGTTCTCATTAATATATGCTTGGCCTATTCCCTTCTAATTTGTGTATATTCACATATGTTGTATATTATAGATGGATTTGATTAGACTAATATTATAGAGTAGAGTAGGATTTCTTTGTCTTCTTATTGTCCATTGCATTACAGGTGTCGAACGGTGCCAAGGAGCTCAAGAATCAAGCTCAAATTGGAGTAGCGAGGACAAACACCGGAATAAGGTGCATCACACTTTCTTCCTTCTCTTTCTCTTTATGATTAGGTAATTATATTCAAAGATATATTAGTGTCCAATGCTAGCATCCTTTTGTCTTGGTATAGGGGTCTAGAATCCAAGAGGAGATTCACCTGTCTGCAGGGGGATATTCCTACAAAAGAAATTGGCGACTCCATTGGGGATCAACATTGATTTGTATTTCCTTGGATTTTACCTGCCCTTTTCCCACCTTTTATATCATTTTTACTGTTTTTTCATGATCCATTACCTTTCTCCCATCTTCACTAGCAATTTCACCAATTTCTGTGAATTCTGGGTGAGTTTTTATTTTATTTTTTGGATCTGTTTTCAATTTCTAGGAAGGGTAGCGCTCCCTTGGAGTGCATATCAGAGAGATGATATCTAATCAATGCTCACCTGTAGGCCATATCAAAGCACTGATCTATAATCAATGCTCCCTTGCAATGCTTTACAGAGGGTTGTAGCACTCTGTGCCCTTGTGTTAGGGAGCGTTGATCTCCTTTTTTGCAGGTTTTCTGCCTTTTTCTCATTAGATTTTTGCAGCATGTTTTGCAAAGGTCCTTTCCAGGGTTTTCACCTTGGTTTGTGAAGTTGTTTGGATTGATATTTTATACTTATCACTTCTTATTGTCTTGATTTGGGCTTGAAACTTTTTCAAAAATGTCAAATTTCCCTTTCTAACTGCTTGTTTTGTCGGGACAATTTGAGTATTTTATCTTTCTCCCTGTCTTTTCTTGGATTCTTCTCTGCATTTTATTGTACTCCTTGAATGTTTGTCAGTTGTTGAATCCTTGATTGATTTCTTTTTAGAACAAGTTTCTACTTGCTTTATTTCAGACCTCACCACTTTGAGTGCACTTTGTTTGATTTTTTTTGCTTCGTAGTTCTTTGTCTCCAACTTAGATCTCTTTTATCTGAAAGTAGAGAAACAAAAAAGTTTGCATGTCTCCTTGCATAGTTAATCAAAAGAAGAAAGTTTACATTCATTAGGAAGTTTTCTTTGGTTTATGATTGGAAAAAGAGTTAGTTTTTCATATGCATTTTAGTTTTCAGAAACACTTGCTTGATAAAAGTTGCATTATTTTGAGTGTTTGCTTGTGATTAAGAAGAATAGAACTCTTCTCCTTCCCATACATAGAATTAATTGAAAGAAAGAATTGCATATCATTCTTTTGCATTCTATTGGATTCGAGTGTCTTACACATCATCAGTTTCATCTCTGTGAACCCTTTGAGTTAAAATCCATTAAAATCAACCACGTGCTAATAAAATCAATTCTAATATTTTGTTTTTAGCACACCAACAGTAGCTTAGGATTAGAGTCTTTGGACTAGGTGAAGTGAGTAAATTGTCCAAGACTACTAAAGAGACTGTAGAACACTAAAGAGATTTCAAACCCAACTTTCATATAAGCATAGTCGAGAATCCTCTCTCACATAGGGGCTAAACACGAGGTCGTGTGTGGAAGAGAAACGAAGATTACCCCTCCAAAGCTTAACCAATCATAGCAGAAAGATAGTATATTGGGAGCTATTCTTGAGAAACCACTAGTTTCATTTGGTCTCGGTGCTTCACAAAATATGAATTCATTCGGGGTCCTCTGGAGTCCTACCAGTCCACTTTTCATCAGTGCTCTTGAAGCGCTTCAGAATTTGATATCTTTCCCATACGTTTGGTCTCGACTGTCGACTGTACCCCCCTGGAGGCTGACTGTGAGTTGGTAACATTAGTGTCCTTTCCTAGGTATCTACAGAGGTGATTGTGGGGGGATTCCCATGGTACCTAGGGCAGACATCATATCACACTCTCAGTACCCTTGGAGGGTGATCCTGCGAAAGCAAGGGTTGCTTGCATCGAGAAGGGATGTTATGTGGAGGTTAGAGTAACTTCTTCTCACTTCTTCGTTGGCGGCTTAATATCCCATCTTCGAAAGATCCTTAAAATATGTTGTTTCTTGGTTGATTGCTTTTATTTTTCATAGGAGTGTGTTTCTTTGTTTTTCATAGTCAGACTTGGGATCAAAATGTTAACTGTATACAAGGTATGGAACCTGACACTTAGGAACCACAACATAATCTTTCTTACAAAGAAGTGATTGTAGATCACACTTCTAAAACTGAGAGCATCTCTCCTGGAAGTGGCCATCACATTGAAGAATAGATCCCAACCTTCGTAGAAAGCTTCGAATATTTTGTGAAACCTCTATTTATTGATCTGCTTGGCCAACCACTCTTTGATCCACCATCCACAAGATACGTTTTTTCTTATTCTTCTTATCCCTTACCGCTCGGTTCAACCATTACATCATCCTTTGGCATGAGCCTCCCGATTTTTTAAGGACTTGGGAATTCATCTGTTTCCACAACTACCATAGTTGATGTTGTTGGTTCTTATTCTTTACTGGAAACATCGGTGACCCAGGTGACTCTGATTTAACCACTTATGCATTTGTCTCCTCTTGCACTCGAGTAAGGTAATATTCATGCTTCACTTTTTCCACACATGCACACGCTAAGTGATTTACTTGGTCGTCCCATAGGTTAAATGACCAGTAGTCAAGTCGTTCACACAAGCATAGTTACACAAGCTACACAACCTCCATCTCACATATCATAGATTAGTACTCCCTACATTGGAGGTGAATCTTCAATGGGAGGCCAACCTTCAGTTGGGGGAAACCTTCAGCTGCAGGGAAAATTTGTACTGGGGGGAAACCTACATGGTTGCAACATCAACTGAAATGGGGGAAAAACACTCCTACAAGTCCTTATATCCCTACTACCATTGTTCTATATCCTAGACATCCATATCCAGGAGTTATGAATCCTTTGTGGACACAACCCAATATAGCGGGCATTCCTCCACAAGGAACTATGCCTTATCAATCCGTAAACTCCATGATTCAAATGCAACAGTCCCTTCCACCACCATACATAGGGGGAATAATATGCCAACTACAATATGTAGGAGTTCCTCCTATTCAATCACAATACATAGGTGGACAACCCGGAAAACCACCTTATATGGGAGGACCATCTAGTTTTGTCACTTCGCCACAACCTAGATATGCTCCTACTAGTGTTCTTACACAATATAGTTATCACCAGTATCAACAAACTAACTAAAAAATACCGTTCTTGGCTACGTTATATCTGCCAGATCTGTCGTGTTTAACAAACAATCCCATCCTTCATGACTCGTTTTGGCCCACCATCCCTACCAAATTACCATCCGACATTCCAAAATTTGATGGAAAACCTGGGGAAGACCCTAACAATCATGTTATGAATTTCCATTTATGGTGTTCTTCCAACTCTTTGATGGATGATTCCATTCATATTAGACTTTTTCAGAGAACACTTACAGGTGCTGAAGCAAAATGGTACATTGAACTATCGTGCAACTCTTTTGTCGACTTTAACTCTCTTTACATGGATTTCTTGACACATTTTCAGTTGCCTATACAGTATGAGACTGTTACAGAACTTTTGACCTCTCTCTGACAATCCTCTTCCACCCACATCTCTGATCATATTCATGAGTGGAGACGACAGAGACGGTTGATTAAGGCTCCAATTCCGAACAAACTCCTCGCGGATTGGTTTACAAAGTCGGTCTTACCTCCCATCGCCCACGATGTTTCTATGGGAAACATAGTTATTGAGGAGAAGGCTATCAGTCATGCATGATATTTGGATTTGATTTACTCCCAATCTGACACAATTTATGAACTGATCCCTAATTCTCCTCGTCTTTCAAACGATCCATCAAGACCTGCTCCAAAATCTAATTTTGTTCCAAACACCACAACTAATTCCGCTCCTGCTCAAACCTCTGAGGTGAATGTGGTCCAATCCTCTTCATCTTAGCAACCAGAAGGTAAGAAGAACAAGGGAAAATCCATGAAATATTCTAACGAGTAGGATAATTCCAAGTATGTTGATACTCAACCGAAAAGGAAACCTAAATCTCCTTGCATAATTTGTGAGGAATACCACTACACGAAATAATTCCCTCATCGTGAGTTTGTCGCTAAATTTTTGAACGGTACCTCCCAACTGGTTCAGCAACAACACTTGGTAGCACAAAACCCTGTTCCTTCGCAAGGAGGCGATCTAGGTCATTCCCACCATGGGGATTCTTCCACAAGCGCCTCTCAGGTTTACATGTTTAAGATGGTTAATGCCAAAACTCGTGAAAATACCTATGACACTCCTCCAGGTGATAATCCTAATGGGAAGGCTGTCGACCAACCTTCTAACTCTACTCCTCCTCCATCTTCCGATCCTCTTCAGATTGAGAAGCTAGTTTTAGACGCAGTGTTTCACCCTCCCAAGAGCGTAATTCGAAAAGTCGTATTTAATCCAAATTCCCGCACTGCCCAAAACTACAACATCGTTGAAGATTTGGCGCAAGAACCTTGCACTATGTCAACCCTTGAAGTTATACAACACTGTCCAAATCAATGTAGAACCCTGTTGTCAACCATTGGAGAAATGGATCCTGAGGAGTTGAACTTGATTACGTTTAATATGGATTATTTTAAGGAGAGAATTTCCCATCACTTAGCTTTCCAAATTCAAGTTTTTATTAGTGAACGTGCCATCCATCATACTATTTTGGATGAGGGAGCCTCCACTTGTGTCATGTATTTGCTTTGTTGGAGATCCCTTGGTTCTCCTACCCTTATTCCATCCCCAACCACCATGAAAGCGTTTGATGGACATGGTTTCCAACCTCACAGAATCTTGAAATATTTCACTACAACTTTGAAGGGTAGACTATTCTGGTTGATATTGAAGTAGTAGATGCACCCCTAGATTATAATTTGTTACTTGGTCATAGTTGGTTCTATGCAATGACTACAGTCACATCTTCAGTGGTTCGTATCTTATGATTTCCCCATCAAGGAAATATTATCATTGTTGACCAACTTGAGTATACAACTCTAGATATCAACAATGTCACAACAAATAATGTCCCTTTTCTAGGAAAAAATAATTTTGAGAGTGTAGGTGTAGGTCTTCTCAAGGATTCCTCACTCATGGGGATTTTTTCTTTGCCTTCTCCTCCCACCACGTAGATTGCCACCTTAAAGATGATTTTGAATCAGGCACGACAATCCTTCAATTCCACTCTTCCATTGGTAGTACCTGGTCTTGATGAGCATAGTTCATTGTCTTTGTCAAGCTTGTTAAAAAATGAAATAGACCCCCCTCCATTATAATCGATTCTCACTCTGGATCAAGTACTTGAACCTTCTTTTCCTCCACCTAATGAAAATGTTTCCATCAGCCACCCAAAACATAAATGAGGAAAGAACAAGAGTTGCCAGAGGAAACGATGCTTGGGGGATAGATTGCCAGCCTCTGGACATCATGTTGAAACAAAACTGCCCACTTTTTCCAAAGAAGTTGGGGGAAAACTACCTCCAGAGAGACACGCTGCTAGGAGTGATCTTCCTTCGAAGGTTATCCCCATCGTAGTCTTTTTCTGGAACGAGCTTAGTCTTTTTTCTTTCTCGTGCTCATAAAGACATGAGAATAAGTTACCAAGCTTAGTATTTGTTCTTTCTCATGCTCATAAATACATGAGGATGTAACCGAGTAGACTTTTATCACTTTTTCAGACTCGTAAAGGTTATACAAAGAAGGAACCCCGTAAAGTCTCCTTTAAGCTCTTTTCAGACTCTCTAAACATGAAAAGATTGTCGAGTGCTATTGCTTCCTTTCACACTTGTTAAAAGGTTTGAAAGGGAATCTTTTGAGTGGTAGTTTATATATTTTTCAGCCTCGTGAGACTAAAATTACAAAAAAGGACAACCTTGGAGTCACCTTTAAGTTCTTTTCAGACTCTCTAAACATGAAAAACCACCAATGTTTCCTTCTCTAGACTTGCTAAACCACACATTTAAGGGCCCATATGGGGATGAATCCTTACTTCTTCCAGTTCGTTAAACAAAGGAAGAGGAACTTACCAAAGGTGAGTTATATCGAGCATGTGTTACCCTCCTTGAGCTCGTTAAATTAAAAAGAGGCACTCATCTATCTGGGTGGGGGGGAATTTGAAGGAAGTGGGTCAAGTATTTTGAGAATCCTTTATGGCAACTTTTGTCGCCCTTGAACATGGCAAATGTTTGCGTCTCGACTTACAATTGGGTAATCTGCTTGTCTCTTAGTCATACCAATTCCATGTGTCTCCATACTTTTTCGTCCAGTCAAAGAGTGATCTTATTGCCATCACATTACATTTTGGTACTCGTCGAGTCAATGCTGCAAGTCAGTTGTCATGCCTCATCATTTTCAAGGGAAGTTTCACTTCAAACCATCCATCTGCAGTATTACCAGTTTCCATGTCCTGTGTCAGTCCATACTCATTTGATTCACCATCTTACATCACTTTAATATGTCAGTTTCATGTCGCTAATGGGGGATACATCAAGCCCCTCCTTCAACAAGTCTCTTCCTATCGACTTCAACACATCATCCAGGAATTAGACTTAGAAACTAGTTAATACCTTGGGACCTGCATGCCTCAATGGCAGGCCTCCTCACCTTTGACGGTAGGTTTTCATCATTGACCTTTGATTGAATGATTCCATGAATGTTTGACTTCAGCTCATTTATTCACATTCATTGGAATGTAATAGGGTACCTTGGGAGTCATTGACATCATTGGTGATTTTCCTCACACTTGTTAACGGTTTACCTCAATGACCAGTAATCAAGTGGTTTCTACCATGTTTGACATCAAAACATCTATTCACATGGATAGATTCGTAAAACATCGGGATTGGGACAAAGACCCTGGGTTGAGCATTCACCTTGTTAAACTTCTTTTCCAAGGTTGTGAAGGAGATCATTTGAGCATGTTGATGTATATATTGTCACATAAATCCACATTGTATTGGTACATGGTTATGTTTTATCATCTTGTAGCTCCACTATGTATTTCTCGTGGCTACGATTAGTTTGTGTCATGGAGGCATGGATCCACATTGTATCTTTGGTGGCCATATCCTTAATCAATATTTTTTTCATGGATCTGTAGTGTATTGGTCGACGGCCATGCTTTGAGTCATCTCATATTCTGATCATAGGTATGCCTCCCTTGGAAATGGAACATCTTTTAATACTGTTTGATGGTTGTTTTCAGCTTCTTCCAGGTTCTCCAACTCCACAACCTTGCATTAAACATTTGTAAAGTGTTTCGGCCATCATTCTCTCTTCTGACCTCACACTTTAGGGGGGATTTTTGTTACACATGAAATTTGCACACCTAGGTACCTCTCCCTAAGTGTTGTAAGTGTCATATAAGTGTCTCATACACCTTGACACCATGGAATAACCTATGTCACAATCCCTAGTCAATGTGGAGGAGGAATATATTACATGAAGGTCAAAATACCAAGTGCACATGAATTATTGTTAATATTCATGAAAAAGAAATTAATTAAGTGTGAGAAACAAGTGCACATGAATTATTATTAATATTCATGAAAAATAAATTAATTAAGTGTGAGAATCCACCTCACATTTGGTTTCCTATTTTTTAGGGAAGGTGGAGGATCTCATGGATGGTTGAAATATTTCCTCCTTAAAATCCTTGAGAGATATTTCCTCCCTAAAATCCGTAAGAGATATTTTCTCCATAAATATCTTAGAGATCCCTTTATAGTGGATTTGATGAGTGATCCTCTCCATGGTGGTTAAGCCTCCAAATCCTATATAATGAGGGTTTTCCATGGATATGGAGGAGGCATATTGGAGGTATCAAACCTATGGTCTTGGGAGAAATCTTTAGGATGTCAAACCTATGATTTTGGGAGATTTGTGCAAGGGTTGGATGAGGAGGAATTGGAGAGGGTGTTGTGACTTCATCTATGGTTTGTAAGTATCTCTTTTGAGTTCTCATTAATATATGCTTGGCCTATTCCATTCTAATCTATGTATCTTCACATATGTTGTCTATTATAGATGGATTTGATTAGACTAATATTATAGAGTAGAGTAGGAGTTCTTTGTCTTCTTATTGTCCATTGCATTTTAGGTGTCAAATGGTGCCAAGGAGCTCAGGGATCAAGCTCAAATTGGAGTAGCGAGGAAAAACACCGGAATAAGGTGCATCACGCTTTCTTCCTTCTCCTTCTCTTTCTGATTAGGTAATTAGATTCAAAGGGATATTAGTGTCCAATGTTAGCATCCTTCTATCTTGTTATAGGGGTCTAGAATCCAAGAGGAGATCCACCTATCTGCAGGGGGATTTTCCTACAACACCAGTACATGAGATGGAACACACTACGGCAAGAGAAGATCCAAACAGTGTCGTAGTTCACAAAAAATTTCCATACCTTGCGCACCAAGCTGGGTATCAAAGACTCTGAGCAACATATGGTTCTGGAATATCATGGGGCTCTACATAGGTACATCAAAACCGAAATGGATTTCCTAAACATCTCATCATTGGGAGATTCCTATCGATATGTTGTCAAAATTGAGCATAAATTTAGGCACAATAACAAATGGGAATTCGGGTCTGCAAATATACCACAACCAAAGCATGGTAAAGATGGCCCTAACCAAAAGCCTCTGGAAAACCAGTCCTGAACCACAACAATTCAACCAGGGCCTTTTTGTGCCCTTAAACAATGTTTTTTTGGCTTGCCACAGTCAAAATGTAGACAAATTTAGAGTTTGATACCTTAATGCGTAGTTCTCGAAAATACCTTTCCAACGTGCTATCACACGCCTAAAATGAAGATCGTATGTAAAAGTTATGACCCCAGGAAGTCAATGCACTAACTTACCCAAACGGGGCCCACATGACTTTTGGAGTTTCATCTCTTGGGGTTAGGTTTTTGGATGTATAGGGTTTTGGCATCCCTGTTTATCATAAAAATTACTTCAGAGCCTCATTTTAATTATATTATGGATAATGAGTGTAGTCGTCACATCTCTTCTCAGAGATAAAGTTGCCACCATTAGCGAGTCTTGCACTCTATATTTTTACAGTCTCTTTACAATTATTTCATTAATAGAAATCAAGTATTGTTGAATTTCTCTGTTTCTGGAAATTTTCATGAGTGTTTCATTATAATATCTCTTCTTTCATTTCATTCTAAAAATAATCCAGATCACTAATTTGCAGTAGCATATTATAGTTTATATCAGCAAACAATACATCTAAATCAGCATGTAAAAGAATAATATTAACCAATGATATTATCAATGAATTAGGAAATCAAGTATGACTTAAATATGGCACTATGAGGCTGAATAAAGAAAGTTTTCATAACATATATTTTCTGCAGAAAATTGCATCCTTATGGCTGTAAATTTCAGTCACTTATATCAACAAGTTACACCATCAAATGATGCCAACAATTAGCCCAAAATATGTGCCCTAGTTAGTAGAGTTAGTGAGCAAAATTTAAGAGCTAGTCTAGGGTTAGTTTAGGAGTTAAGAGAGAGTTAGTAGCTAGGGTTATGTAGCCTTAATGGTTGTAGGTTAAAGTTTGTAACATGAATTAAGGTAGTGAGAGAGAGGGGATGCCCTAGTAGGGGAAGAGTCCTCTTAATGTGGCAAACCAACTTCAAGCAAGAGATCTTTCAAAATATGAAATTTCATGTTTTCCAAGGCAATGATTTTATATCTCCAATGAAAAAAATAAATGACTAGTGCCTTAAAAATTGGGTTATTGGAGTCAAGTAAATGAACTAGATATGTTAATTCCTTGGGGGTGTAAATCCTCTTATTTCCCAAGGAAAGTATCTTTAGTTAGGGTTTGAGAATGAGGGGTGTAAATCCTCTTACTTCCTCAACCAAACCCGTGAAAAATCAATGAACTTCAAGAAATAAATGATGGAGACTAGAGTGGGGGTGTAAATGCTCTTACATACTACTTATCTCCTAGCACAACAATCACTGATTTGAAAAAATGATAGCGTAAGAGTAGAAGACCATACCAAAATCAAGAAATATGTTAAGACAATCAACCATAAAAGATAGAAACCATTCATCCAAGGCTAGTGCCTCACTCCTCCATCAACCATTCAAAAAAGATAGTTATAAACAATTGCACAAGATACAAATATGCCAAGTGTAGAGAAAATTTCAGATCAAGTATTCTCACGAGAGGGAGAGTTATATCCAAATGAGATCTTATGATATCTTATTTATACAAAATGTCACCAAGGTGACTTGTCCATATATTAAGCGGTAAACCACAAGACTAGAGGTCAAAAACACTAATCTTTCCACCTTTAACAAAGTAATATTAAACAATAATTTAGAGTTTCACTTTTGCACAAATAAAACCCTAATTTTACATGGATGTCACCTTTTTAGGGGACATTTTTCTACTTGGGACAATTTGTTGGTGTTGGAGAAGCTATGGTAGGCCTCCAAATGCCACATGTTAAGAATCTATGCAATATGCTCATGGTCAAGGCCTCATCCTCCTCAAAACATCCATCTGTCAATGAGTGGCAACACCACCACCAAACCCTAGCCCCCAAGTATGACGTCAAGCTAAAAAAGAAGACGTTTTTCCCCTCCTGGGAAAATCGTTTGGAATGTGAGGGTTGGGCTAGATCTTCCACATCATCTTCTAGGTCTTCAATTCTTCATCTCTGTGATCCGGCATGTGGACCCTTGGAATCCAACCTGTGGGATTCTAGCCCTATGGAAACCCAAGCTAGGCTTGTTCTCCCAAAGTTGTCCACCAACTAGGTCCTGCAAAGACAAATGAGCATGCCCTCCAAGGATCTCAAGTCATAACATCATGATAAGTGAATCCAATCAATAAATGAGCCACATAAGAAAGTGCATCAAATATCATTGCATCAAACAATTAATTTCTCAAAGACATTATGCAACTTGTCAAGCTTGAATATAGGAGGGTTGACGAGGTGTTCTAGTGGGTAGATATTTCCCTAGGTCAAGGAAATATTCCAAGCGATCCCTCTCCAATCCATGTAAAGTGGATGAAGTGGTCAGGGTCAAAACTTAATGGGCATAGGGCTCATGACATACAACGGGTCGTAGTGTCTCATTCATGGGTTCCTTTGTAGAGGGTGTGTGGTAGCTTCATCCGCAATGCACTTTTTCCAAACCCATTATTTGGCATTCTTTTATTATTTCATAATTTTAAGGAGAGGTTGAAGGCCATTTCCCTAGTGTGGTGACCAGATAATGGAAATGTCACACACAAATACCTAGTGGAAATGAGAAGTTTGGCTTGTGATGAGACCCCTTTTCTCTCATCCATGCAACTGAGAGTCATTACCCTAGTTTGGTGACCATATGATGGCAATGTCATACCACTAGATATGCATGGATGTGATAGGTCGGATCGTGATGAGACCTCCCATCCTTCAACTAACCTTTTAAGCATTCTTTATTATATTGTGGGTCCCCTTTACTCAAAGATAAGTGTTTCACTGCTTTCTTGGGTGATCCCTAGGTGAAGGATATGGAAGGTTCATACAAGGCTTTTATCTTTTACCCAACATTAATCCCTCTAGGCCTTCATCCCCTTCTTCCCATAGAATGAGTGACAACCCCTTCTTGGGTAAATACACCCTAAAATCCCAAGAGATAAGGAAATGGAGGGGAGCAATGATGGAAAGTGGTAAGTATGGTCGGGAACAGTATGATGGCTCTTTAAGGGAGTTTCTAGTAGAAAACCCATCCCCAAGGAAAATCACTTACTAGGTGTTGATGGGGCCTAAATCCCCTGACTCAACAGTAGGAACCAAACCCGCCACTGAGGCCTAATTAGACTCTACAGTGTTTAATATGGAATGGTTCTCTAGATCTTGTGATCCAGCTGATTTATCGTTGGGCTTTATGTTTTATTGTGAAGGCTCTTCCCTCAGTTAGGATGGTTCTTTTTCTGTATTTCTCTTGGGTGGGGCTGGCGTGAAAGATGTAAGCCAGTATAAACCAACTTTACAAATAACAGGACAAAGTTTAGCTATTGGGAAGAGGTTGAAATTGGGATAACCCGCTTCTCAAACATACAGACAGTGATTCTATGCCAAAGGGCCTAGTACTAATTGTTATCACCAATTTTGTAAAGGGAGTGTTTTCTTAAGACATAAGTCCCTTTGGGTGGAAAAATGCAAAGAAGTGGGGTAAAAACCCACTTTCCCTAAGTTGGGTCACAAAATGCGTGTTTCATTAAGCGGTGGGAAAATCTAGGTGGCCAGAATCTGTGCGCCTAGATCTACAACCAGGGTTCCATTCCAGACCCCCTTTGTCGTTCTACCTTTAACAAAGGGGG
>JZKD02S1954165.1:885324-902988 GCA_000966675.3 Picea glauca | reverse complement strand
GGAAAAACACTTAAAAGAGAACTCTCTCAGTTCCTTTTTCGTACAGTAGTCTAACGAGACCGAAAAAGAGATAAACTATCGCTCGAAAGATGCCCTTTCCAACCTTTTAATGAGCATGAAGGAAGCAAGATCACTCGACAATCTTTTCATATTTAGAGAGTCTGAAAATAATTTAAAGATGACTCCAGGGGGGTTCCTTTTTCATGTGTTTGTGTATCTGTACGGGTCCGAAAAAGAGATAAAGGTTTACCCAGTTGTGTTCTCATATTTTCGAGCTCGAGAATGAACTAAGACTATGCTCATAAGCGTGACAAGGTAAATAATCCATCAAAATTGCCAGGAAACCTGCGATGCCAAAACTACAAACCAGGGGTTTAGTGAAGCCATCATATTGTTAGAGAAACCCATAAATGACTATACCTTATAAAAAATGGAAAGTTATAAATAGAAATACAATGAAAATTCCATTTACCATTTCATTTTGCACAAGGATTTTGGAGTAGTGGAGATTCTCATTTTGAGGTGGATCTTGTTTTGCTCGCTGTCGGAGCTATGGTTGACCATTTTTCTTGCTGTTTAGACCAGGTAGATCTTCATCTCTCCTTCTTTCAATTACATGGTTTAATATTCATTTTCATAGCATCATTTAATTTAAAATATGAAGCCCTAAGTTGCCCCAAACAGAACCAAATCGACCTCTTTAAAAAATGATGGAAAAAGGGGATTCTTTTTGCAAAAACATTCTAGAAGGGGATGGCCAAGATGCCAACGCCTCAATAGCTAATTGGATGGGTCGTTTTTGGCAAAGAACCCATGAAAAAAATCCCCACATATGCCCACGCAGCCATAAAGAAATCGTTTTTATTTTAAAACATTTTTATTGTTGTGTGATGGACATTGAATGGCTAAGAGAGGGCGTGGTGATTGTAAAAGAGGGTGTGGTCACTTTAAATGATGTGGGCATTAGATTTCATGTTTTTAGATCACTTTTGAAAATTGTCGAAATGCCAAAACGTTGAAATAATGAAAAAAAATTATTCTTTTTATTTTGTAGGTGATTTCAGTGACCATGATCGAGTGGAAAGAATGAGAACATGAGATTGATGACTTAGTTGCCTTGCGGAGTCCCCGCACACGGGCTGCATTGTGATCTTGTGGCTTACTCAAAATCTTCAAGTTGCAAAAAATGAAGAAGGAGATTTTGTTTCTTGAGCATATGATCGGCCTATGGGATGTTGTGGAGAAAGGATTATGGATTGGCACACAGCTTCTAATGATTGAATTGGAAGATGTGTATTTCTTAATTGGCCTCTCAAAGAGAGGGGTTCCCATATATTTTGTCGGGCAGAGGGCACTACCTGAACAAGTGGGCGTGTATCTAGCACGTCACTGTGTTCCAGAAGCAAGACTGGTAGGGGGTAGAATCCCTATCAAGGATATCCGAGAGCTACCCCTCCGGTCCATACTGTTTTCCATCACAAACGTGATGGGTAGTACTAGCGTGCATTTGGAATCAAGATCACAGGTGGCTTATGGTGTTCAATGTTTGGAACCAACATTGTTCAACTGGAGTGTAGGGTTCCTTCGAAATGTGAAGGAACATGTTTCACAGTGCCGGATGGGACAAAAACAGTTTGGTTATGGCTCTTTTCTGGTCTCATTTTTCCTAGAGCACATCCCCCAGATGTAGCCTCAGATAGCACTGGCGGTGTGACCAGTGGACAAACCAAGGATGGAGAGGTGGACTAGTCTGTCTCCGAGGCTAGTATCGGAGTCAGAGTTCTATTTCATTGGTGATTTCTTTACTTGGTTGAGACGGCAGTATCTCTGGATAGAGGACTTCCCGTATGCTGAGGTGGATTTCTACGGGAGTATGGATTTGATTTTACCCACGAGGGAAGATTGGGATGCTTCAGGTAAGAGACTGAGCAACACCTTGTCTAGTTTTGTTTTTTAAGTTTTTAATATATATATATATATATATATTTTATTTTATTTTGGGTATGTAGAAGAGTTTTTAACAGATGTATTGTTTTCAACATGCAGACAAGGGAGCAGTGCGTCCGGTCGATATACCGATATCAGGATGTCGGGGGGGTGCTCCAGTTGTAGCAGATCTGGGAGTACCCATGATAGGTCTCCAGGAGGTTGAAAGAAACCTCCAAGGCGTCACGATGGGCATTCCTCCTCTACGGAGGGGAGAAGTGCCTTTACATTTGCAGAGGCACACTGTGGGAGTGCCAGAGAATGTCAATTCTCTGCTGAGACACGTAGTGCGTGCAGTGATATGTTACTCATAACACAATGTAGTGTAGAGAGATTAGAGTCTCTCTGGTGATCACATTTTTGTATGCCTTGTCAGGTGATGTTGTAGGGGTTTAAAGACCCGACATTTTGTTCTTCTACATACTTTTTTGATGTAATCAAAACATTTCAGTCACACCATATATATATATATATATATACAGTTTTGAGTTTTCTACAGTGCCAAATGATTTGTACAGGATGATGTCTGTGATGTGTTTTAATTTACATGTGATGTACAATTTTGCTTTCCTTAAATCTTATATGTGGGTGAGATACCGATCCATGATGTAATTATCTAACGAATCGGAAACACTATTAAGTTCTCTTGGAATGTGTCTATATTCAATGTAATCAAACATTCATTCAAGATGACGAACTTGTAGGTGGAGACGTAGCAAGATAGGACTATGGATAGCGTAGATACAATTGAGTTGATAGACCAGGATTTGGGAGTCTAAGTAAACAATGATACGATAGATACCTAGGGAGGAGGCTTGGGTCAACAGTCCGATGACAACATGATATTCTGCCATGTTGTTGGTTGCTAGTCCTAAGAAGATACCTCCTGAACTCACCACCTCATCAAATTGATAAATAACCCATGTTGTCGAAGCAATGTTCCGGGTATGTTGACTAGCGCCATCCACAAACCCAAAAAATATAGGAAAGGAAGACGTCATCTGTGCATGAAAACAAAAGCATAGTCATGAGTGGCAACGGTAAAGACTCGAGCACGCGAAAGAAATAGACACACCAAACTAAAATACAATAATGTACAAAGTGCAAATGCTAGGTAATTTAAGCATAGTACTTTTTAAGGTAAAGCCCATTTCGGGGCTCTCCCAAGGAAATTCCATCATGATCTACTAATTCATAGGCACCTCTGCGTAGAACACGCTTCACGATGTAAGGATCGTGCCACAGAGGTTCTAACTTTCTTGTCCCCAATTTATCATGAGCTTGGTCATAAACGAGGACTAAGTCTCCTTCTGCAAAAGTTCGAGGGTGGATGGATTTGTCGTATTGACTCTTAATTCATTTTTGATGTGCCTCATTAACGAGAGTAGCATCACAATGCATTTCGTCCAGCTTGGATAGATACAAGAATCATTCTACTTCAGCAGAAGTATGGGGCAGGAGTTCTACTTTAAGTTTGAGTGACGGAATCTCACACTCGATTGGTAGAAAGGCTTCAATGCCATACACCAACTGGAAAGGAGTAAATCTCATTGAGGTTTTCACAGAAGTGCGATAAGCCTAGAGAGCGAAGAAAAGTTGTAAATGCCATGATGTCTTGTTTGCCCCTACCATGCATTGAATCATGGTTTTTAGGACTTTGTTGATGGCCTCAACTTGTCTGTTGTTCTGAGGGTAGTAAGGGGATGAGTTTTCATGGAGAAAACCCAATTTGACATGTAATTCTCTCATCATCTGGTTCTTGAAGTTGCACCATGATCAGTGACAATGGCACGTGGTACACCAAAATGAGTTATGATATGGTTGAAAAGAAACAGAGCTGTAGTATGACCATCGTTCAGGAAGGTAGGCATAGCCTTAGCCCATTTGGTGAAGTAGTCGATGGCGATGATTATATAACCATGCCCCTCGACTGAGGTAGGCTTACACTATATGAAATCGATACCCCACTTGGAAAAGGGGCCAATGGCGATAATGGGGTGTAGCGCAGTGGGGTGGGTCCATGCCTTCTTGTTAAAGAATTGGCAGGGTGGGAATTTTTTGACGGCCTCGATGCAATCTTTGAAAATCGAGGGCCAAAAGTAGCTGGCACATAGGATTTTTTGGGCTGTGGCCATCCCGGAAAGGACCACCATAGGCACCAAGGTGAAAATCGTTCAAAATGCATTCAGCCTCCTCGTGAATCAGACATCTTCGAAGGATGGTGTCAATACCACGGTGATACAAGGTGTCTTCGATGATGAGATAATGACGAGAGTGGTGACGAATGCATCGACGCTCTTCGCGAGAAATGTTGGGTTGAAAACGTTGGGTTTGAAGGTAGAGGAGAATGTCTCCGTACCAAGGATCAGAGGTGTTGATGAGGAAGAGAGATTCATCAGGGAGATAATATCTAGGTTCAATGTCTCGATCGACACGAGGGAGAGCACAGATAATCTTTGCAAACACCAGGGATTTTTTGGCTTTGGCCTTCGTAAACTCAAGATTGAATTCCTAAAGAATAACGATCCATTTAGAATATTTTCCCCCAAGTACTTGACGTGTCAAGACATGGTACATGGGGTTGGAGTCCACGATCACCGTGGTGGTGTGTAATAATATGTAATGGTTGAATCTCTGGACAGCGATGACGGCTGCCAGAGCCAGTTTCTCGACATGTGAATATCGTAGTTTGGGTCCAGATAGACTCTTTCTCAGGTAATAAATCACATGTTCTTCATCGTTGGGGTCCTCCTGAACTAACACCATTGCAATAGTGGAAGTGGAGGTGGCCAAGTAAAGGATATAGTCCTTTGTATACTCTGGAGGGTGTAACAAGGGAGCGTGGGTCAAGGCATGCTTGAGAGCATCGAATGACTGTTGGGCAGTGTCATCCCAGATGAAAGGGGTGTTTTTCTATAGTAACCGCATGAATCCTTTAGCTATCTCAGCGTAGTTGCAGACGAAACAATGAAGGAAGTTTGCTTTGCCTTACAAACTTTGGAGTTGGGTTAAATTGATAGGATGGGGTAAGGCTAGAATGGCCTTAATATTTAAGGGATCCACCCTGATCCCATCTTTGGAGACAATGAAACCGAGGATTCGACCGGATTCGACAGCAAAAATGCACTTGTGTGGGTTCAAGCGAATACATTAGAACCGACATCGAAGAAAAATCACCCACAAGTGATCAATGTGATTGGATTGATTGGATGAGTGGGCGAGTAAATCGTCGAGGTAAGGCTCTACGATATGCTTGATATCGTGGAAAGCATACGACATGGCCTGTTGGAAAGTAGCACCAGTATTTTTTAGGCCAAATGGTAACTTTCGATAGGCGAAAGTTCCCCATGGGTAGTTAAAGGTTGTCTTATGTTGATCAGCAGGTAAGATTTCAATCTGGTTATACCCAGAAAAGCCATCCATGAAAGAGAAGATTACGCTCCCTGCGCAGTTATCGATGATTTGGTCGATGAAGGGCATAGGGTAGTTGTCCTTGGGACAAGCTTTGTTGATATCTCAATAGTCAACACAAACACGGATGGTCCCTTAGTTTTTGGCAACTGGAACAAGGTTGGAGACCCATTCTGTCAAAGGGACGAGATAAATAAAGCCATATTTTAGAAGTTTTCCAACTTCTGCCTTTATAGATGCGATTTTCTTGGGATGAACTGGGCAAAGCTTTTGTTGAACAGGTTTCACATCAGGGTAAGTCTTGATTTCGTGCACGACGATTGAAGGGTCGATCCTTGGCATTTCCTCATAGCTCCAAGCAAAGACATTGCGGAATTCTTTAAACAAAGAGGTGTAAGAGACCACTTCCTCAGGTGTGCAATTAGCGCCAAGGTTAATGTTTTCCATGACACCTTCTTTGATCGAAATATCAATAACGATCGTAGTATAGATGTTACCCATATTCCCCTCAGAGAGAGTATCTTGTGTGAGTATAGGAGATTGCGGAGCATCAATAACATTGGGAGGGAAGACAGAGTGTATGTCTTGGTGAATTTCTTCCAAAGGCAGAAGAAAAGAGGATCGATGATGGTTATACTCCCAAGGCAGATCATCAATGCTAAGAATTTCCATAATAGATTCATCAGAAGGAAAAATTTGGGAAATGTAATCAACGGTGGACGACAGGGAATCCAACCATGAGGGCATTGAATAGGCATCAGGTGCCAATAAATGTGAATTGTTCGAAGAGAGAGAGGCATATTGAATAGCTATGTATGTGACCTCGACTAGGCTAAGTGGCATAGTGTCACCGACCACATCGAATTCCAGAGGACTAGGTACAATCCAAGGATCAGATGATTCCAAGGATTGATAAGTCATATTCGAGATCATATTGACGGCGGAAATATGATGCGGGGTAGGTGGAAGTGGTGTAGGGAAAGTACCCATAAGGATAGAATCTTTCAATAAGCCAACACCAATGCTTTCATACATAATTGGGTGGTCTCCCAAAAAGGGAATGTTGTTGGTGGCAGGGATGCGAGCGTCGGGTGTACAGAAATCAAGCTGATCGATGGTGAAAATTTTTCCTTGATGGGGGAATTGTACACATCGAAACACCAACAAGGTGGCGACAGTCATAGTGTAGAACCAACTTCTTCCGAGTAGTAGGTTGTAATCGAGGAGGGCATCGACCACCTCGAAATCAATGGTAATAGTTTTGCCGCCCAACTGTACGGCTAAGGATTGTAATAATCTGTGAGGATGAAAACCTCGTCCATCGAAAGCGCATAACATCATAGGGGATTTGTTAAGGGTAGGTGATTTTAAGCCTTTCCAACAATCTAAGGACATGACACAAGTAGAGGCTCCCTCATCTAAGATAGTTCGGTGGATTTGTTGATTGTGAACAACAACATCGATTTGAAAAGCCAGCTGGTGGGAGAGTCGTGGTTGATGATCATCCAGGTTAAACGTGAGGTTGTTTGATGACTCGATATCAAAAGCACCGATAGCAGCTAAGAGCATTCTACGTTGGCTGGGACAGTGTTGTAGAACTTCCAAGGCAGACATAGCACACAGAGCTTGGGCCAAATCTTCTACAATGTTGTAGTTTTGGGCAGCCCGTGAATTAGGATTGAAGGTAGATTTCCAGATGGTGCTCTTAGGAGGGCATAAAATAGAGTCAAACGAAGGTTTCTCAATCTGAAGTGGCTTGGATGGAGGGCTAGCAGATGGAGGACTAACGGAATATGGTAATGGGTTTGGTGCAGAACCATTAGTAGTCTTCGGTTTATCAGGTTTAACTGGCATGTCATATGTTGCAGAGCGAGTGGTTAGATTAACCCCATTAAACATGTAAATGTGGGAACTTGTCGAGGCTTCATCATGGGGTTGGTTGGAACTTCCCCCTGCGATGGGGGTTTGAGAAACCAAAGATTGTTGCTGTGGAAAAGGCTGAGTAAGCACAGTGGGTTGTGAATTTCCCTTGAAAGGCTTGGCCACTTCATCGCAATGTGGATAGTATCGAGTTTAGTGATCATCACCACAAATGAGACATGGGAATTTTAGTTTTCGTTGTGGTTGTTTTCCGGCAGCAGGGGTTTGCAGTTGATTTTTTGGTTGTTCATTGTTATTGTTTTTCTTTGGTTTATTTCTCGCTTTCTTCTTGCCCCCAGGTTGTTGTGAAGGGGTTGATTGGACCGTATTCACCTCAGAGACCTGAGTTTGAGACGGGGTAGAAGAGGGTGCAGTCGGGCTGGGAGCAGCCGTCAAAGTGGGTCATTGAATCGTTCCAATCAACTGAGAAGTATATTGGGTTTTGACGGAGCCAATAACTCCATCCACGTGGGAAGCAGACGATGGTTTGGATGGATCGTTAGTGGCACGAGTAGCATTCGGTATCAACTCATACAGAGTATCGGACTGTGAATAGACTAATTCTAAGTACTGAGCTTGGGCAATAGCTTCTTCCTCGGTGACCACGCCACCCATGGCAACATCACAAGCGATCTGGGGTAACAATGATTTAGTGAACCATTCCGCTAACAATTGGTCAGGAATGACCGCTTTGATTAGCCTTCGTCGTCGTCTCCATTCATGAATATGATTAGAGATATGTACGGAAGTTATCTAACGAAGGGAGGTTAATAGTTCAGTACCCGTCTCGTATCGAATGGGTAGTTGGAAGTGTGTGAGGAAGGACATGGTGAGGGAGTTGAAATCGTGAAAAGATGCGCGTGGTAGTTCAATATACCATTTTGCCGCAAAACCCATAAGCGTTCATTGGAAAAGATGCAAATTTATAGAATCGTCCATGAGGGAGTTGGATGAACACCACAAATGGAAAGTCATCACGTGGTTGTTCGGGTCTTCTCCAGACTTTCCGTCGAATTTTGGGATATCAGAAGGAAGTTTAGCTGGAATAGTTGGCCAAACCGGAGAATGATAAATAGGATCATTCGTTAACTGAGACAAGTCTGGAAGGTCCAGGGTAGCTAGAAAAGGTAGTTGTCAGTTAACCTGTTGGTAATGTTGGTGTGGCATGGGGACACCAATGGGGCCAATCACTGGGTTATGTGGATAATTGTAACTAGTGGTCCCTCTTGTATGAGGTTGGTGTTGACCAGGGTACATAGGATTTGAGGTGTTTTGAGAAGCATGTGTGAGTGGAGGATAACCAGATGGGTTTTGAGGGTTATAGGCTGGGTTTGGCATTTTTCCATAAGGAGGTTGTTGCGGATTCTGAGAATTGTGTCCTGCTGAGAACTGTGGGTTTCCTGGAAAAGGGACGTTCCACAGATTGGGTGTGGCAGACACATTTTGTCCATATGGTTGATGGTAGACTCTGGATTGAGGCTACCCCCCAGCATGAGGGTGCCCCCCAAATGGAATTTGTCCTCTAGTGGGAGGATGCCCCCCAACTTGAGGGAGAGTTCCCGGAATTTGAGAACCAGATGTAAATAACTGACTGGTGTCACTGAGCGGATTAGGACCACCAAGACCGGTCCCTCCGAGTTGTTGGATAGATATGGAACCTCCCAGCATAACTTGGGTAGTAGAGGCTTGGGTAGTAGTGGCAGTGAAAGCATTCAATGCTCTGTACCTAAAAGGGAGTGATGATGTAGGTCTTGGTGTTACATGTGTGCCAATTGAAACTTGGTTAACCACCACGTTACCGGTGGGAATAGTTGGAATGTTAGGGACTATTGTAGAATGGGCCATATGGAGGGGAAGAGTAGACCTTGGGCCAACGAACGATGTGCTTGGACCAATGGGCGGTGTGGCTGTAAAAATGGTGGTATCGGTAAAATGGTTTAGGGGTACGGTGTAGGAAATAGGTGCGTCAGCACCCATCCCTATTCCATAAAAATCTCACACCATGCGCGGTGGACTTCGAACAATGTCTGTGGTCCAAAAAGGGTCATTGGTTAAAGGGTTTTGATGAGACCTAGTCAGGATGTCAGAAGGATTGACGACGATAAATTCACCAGCGAGATTTAGTTGGAGGACACGTCGTTCATATCCCTCCAGAATGCGGAAAGCTTCCAGAGACTCTAAAACAATTCAAAAATTCTCTAAAGGAGTGGGAACTTCTTCCTGGGGAGTTGTAGTGTCTTGAACCTCGCTCTGTTGAGGAGATTCCTCTGTAGAATGAGGGGGTAAAGGGGTGTTTCCTTCCATGTTTTCTGGAGGAAGTCCCTGTAGCCTCCACGAATGATGTGGAGGGTTGATGTTGGCAAAAAAGAGTCGATGAAAGAGATCTATGGCCAACTACCGAAAAGAAACAGCATACGCTAATAGAATATAAGAATCACGACCAAGAAAACAGGACCTTCTCTCGATAACCATACTAGTTGGTGATGAAATCCAACGTCGTGTGATCAAGTCCAGAAGGGGCGGGGATAGGGTGGAACAGTTACAATGGAGACCTGCTTAACGAACTTATGCCTTGGTCTAAGATTCCATGCAGTAATTGTGGATTTACCCTCCAAGGAGCCCGAGTGAGTTTGATCAATGTCTGCTCCAGGTACAGTGAGACTTCCCTGCACTGTCACCTTGTGTAAGACCCTAAAGATTATTGCCACTAAGGTTACCAATTCGCAGTCAGCCCCTGGGAGGGAACAATCGACAGTCCGATCCAAATGTACAGGCAGGGTATCGAGCCCGAAATCAACTAAAAGGTTTCCACGCAGTAATTGTGGATTTACCTTTAAGCGATCCCCATAATATGATCTGACCACCACAATCAGTTAAACCACGGAGGGATAATCTTTGTAACTCACCCAAATGCGATCTCGTGCATAACCCCTGTGTGAGAGGGGGATCCCAGGAAGACTTATATGATAATTGGATTTGAATCTCCCTAACTCAGGATGCCACTATTTGTTTTGGAAACTTTGGAGAGTTATGCTGACATCCTAATCCAAAGTACTAAGCCTAGTCTACTGTTGGTGGAGGATCCTAGAAAATACAATGTTCTAAATAATTTTTAATTAGCGTTCATTTTATAGTTGTTCTTTACTCAAAAAGGGTGCATGGAAGTGAAACGGATGGAATTATGACTCAGTCCCGAAATTGCATCAAAGATGATAAGCATTCATTTCTTTTCTATGAACATCTATCTAAGGGAGAGAGAGAGAGTTATTTTCACTAACAAGCACTAATAAGGAATGTCCTCAAACAAATTTTCTTCAAATCAAATCCGATGTGGTGCGAAAACTTTTGAGATACCTTCTAATATGCACAATCAATCATGAAGATGATTCTTTATTGTTTGCATATGAATAATGATTAATTCAAAACAATGCTCGTCTTGCTAATTATCTTCTTGGATGAATGAAAATCAGACCAACACAAGCAAGAATCATACAAACAATACAGCCTCTCGTTGTGATCAAAACAAGAAGCGAAAGAAAAGAAACAATCAAAAATAAATCAAACTTCACACCAAAAGAAATGTCGAATAACAATGATCTTAACTAAAACAAAATGAACAGATCTGTAGGCCTTTGATGACTTTCACCAGAGTTTTCCACTCAGTCAAAAAAGGAGAGAAAGACAATGCATGGGTTTCAACCTCCAAATGACAGAAAAACTCAACAACAATAGTGAAGAAGGCTACAAAATCCGAACAACAAGATGTTTGTTATTCAAAAAAATAGATGTCAAAGCTGGAAAGGAAGAAGGATTGACTCACAAGGTGACCCAGCAAGAGAAACACAGAGGTAAAACCCTGAAAAAGGAAATTTTGGAAGGTTTATGGGCCAAAGGAGGGTTGGCGCTCTGTTGTCAAGGACAAGGACCATTATAGTGCTCTGTGTAAGGCACTCAGGGAGAACTGGCACTCTGTTAACATAGGGACAGGGGCGCCAGGTTCAGAAAGCTCCTAAAAGTATCAAAAAATCCAAAAATTGCAGTTCAGTCTCGACAATCAAGTTGAGTGTGATGGGGTAGGGAGTCAATGATCTCATGAATACAATCAAAAGAGGAGTGAACCAAGTCTGAAACATTCAAGGGGCAAAACAAGGTCTATGAGGAGAAATCAAAACAAGAAGTTTCTATTTGAGGACTCCCCAATGGAGTCGCCAGTTTCTGTTGTAGGAAAATCTCCCTGCGATTAGGTAGATCGCCTCAAAGAGCTAGACCCTAACTCTAAGACATAAAGTGATTAACGTGGACACTGACTTCCTTTCAAATCTATACAAACCAATACATGAGAAGGAAGGAGAATAGCAGTACCTCTTTATTGACGTTTGTCCCTGCACGCTCCAAATCGAGCTCCAAACTCTCGCCCCTTGCTGAGTCCTATAGACAAACAAAGTACGACCACTTCCTACTCTATTGATATTAGCTTGAAAACAAATCTATCTATCAATGATAAGTTCATGTGAAATTAGACACAAACTATAAAGAAACAGGCCAAGCGTGTCATATTAATGAGAATAACGACAGCAGTACTTACAATCGTAGATGCGAATGAAACAACTTCGTCAAGTCCCCTTCGTCTAACCCTTGCTCAAAAGATCCATAACCTAGATGATAGCAGCTTCACTGATCACTCTCCTTTGACTGATTGTGTGTTTCCTATGAGATCATAGGTTTCATGCTAGCAATTTTTCCCCCTTCTCACCATCATAGAGCCTACTTATATAAGTTAAGAGAATCTTAACCTCTTGAGTTATCTTTAGAATAAGTTGAGGGAACCCCTCCTTAGATAAGGGATCTTCTGATGGAACCAAGAATTTGAATGCAACTGCCTTCTAAACTTGAGAGATACTCCCCTTATTCTCCTCAACGGGCTAATCACTACCTCAAATTAGATAGCACTCCCTCAAAAGGAGCATCAGGGCACTATAATGCTCCCTAAGAGGCTCAAGGGGAGCGTCAGTGCTCTAAGGATGGGTAGCGCTCCCTCAAAGAAGTGGTTTTTTGTTATAATGCTCCCCAATAACTTGTGGGGGAGTGTCGGCGCTCCTAAGGATGCCATAGGGGAGCACTCTCCTTCAAAACCATGTTTTAAGGGCTCCTTTCAGGTGATAAGAGTTCCTTGACTCTAGTTAACCATTTTCCCTCCTCTAAATAAAGTGTATGAGATGTCTTAAGTGCCTCCTTTGTGTCGTTACTATGGAAATATGCTTGAACAACATTTGCGACACTTGTGAACAACTTGCAACATTTGCAAAAGTTGTAAGGAGCATGCGGCACTTATCCAGTTGAGTAATATTGATGTGTAATAGAAGACACTTCCCCTTTTCCCCATTTGACTCAATATGCATATGAAGAATCCCTTATGAACAGTCAAATCAATGAATTGAGTAAGGGGGAGAAAGCCAAAGACAACAGTCCTATCAGATACAATTTCAAATCAAATAAGAAATAAGGGAAGTTTGATATCCCTGATCAGCCTCTCTTAGCAGAAAGGACTGCTAAACATGCAGCAATCACTGCCAAGGAAAAGAAAACTCAGAATATTTCACCAATAGACAAGGACCTTGTCCCTAAGGTAAGGGAAATTCCTAAGCCTCCTTCCTCCTTTAGTTTTGAGCACGAAATTCAAAAGATTAGAATTCATGTACCCCTCTCAGAACTAGTTAAAAATGAAGATTTTAAAAGGTCCCTCACCAAAATACTACAATCTGAGACCCCCCAACCTTCCACAGAATCAGTAAATCTTCAAGATGAAAAGCTAGTAGTCATCCTAGGTCCCATGGTAGAAGACATAGATGATTCATCCCCTCCCTTCTACACATCCATGAACATACATGATAAGGTGTTGCATAACTGCCTGATGGATTCAGAGGCTTCCCATAACCTCATGCCCAAAATAGTCATGGAAGAATTGGGACTGGAAGTAACAAAGGCATATCATGATTTATACTCTTTTGATTCAAGGAGGGTGCCATGCCTTGGAGTCATCAAGTTTGGCATGTTGTTGTCAAGATCGTGGATTAAAAATATTGGAGGAACATTACAGATGGACCTCACATATGCCACCATTCTAGTATTTGGAGGGGAACATAGAAGGTTGTATAGATAAGCTCAGTTGGCCTACATTTTTAGTGATGAATCTGACCCCACCAATCATCCTATCTTTACACTTGACATTGATTTGGGGTCTAGTTTATTGCAGCTCATTGATACCCCTGAAACCCCTCTTCAAATCAGAAAACAACCCATATATGATCGTGAAATACCTCTTTCAACTAATTCTGTGTGGAAAATGTTCTTTGATGGAGCTTCTTCTAAATATGGTGTAGGTGCTGGAATAATTTTGGTATCCCCTGCCCAAAAAACTACATCTCTATCATACAAATTAGAGTTTGAAGCTACCAACAATGTGGCAGAGTATGAAGCTCTTGTTTTAGGTTTGAGGGATGCAAAGGACATGGGGATTAAGGAAATGTCAGTGTTCGATGATGCTGAGTTGATCATCCAACAGGTCAGAAGCACCTATCAGGCCAAGCATCCTCGGCTCAGAAGTTATAGGAATGAAGTATGGGACCTCATTGACAGTTTTTTTCCTAGCTTTCAACATATCATTTATTCCAAAAGAAGAAAATACTTTGGTTGATTCTCTAGCTATCTCATCTAGCCAGTTTAGGATTCCTTTTCCTCCTAAGTTCAAATATGATGTTGAGATAAGATATAGTCCCTCTGTACCAGACAATATCAAGCATTGGAAGGTATTCGAGGATGATCTTGAAATCAGGAAATTCCTTGAGTCTATTGATGACTTCTCTGCATTGCACATTGATCAGGATCAGGATCCTGAAGGTGACCCTCACACTGAAGTATTTTTAAATAAAATTGCTAATCACCATATTGTTCATTTTCCTAGCAATCACATTCCAAAGGGACCAGTTCCTTTAGAAAGATTGTTCAATGGGAATGATGTGGCAGTAAAGGGTAAGGTTTCAAATGAGGATGTTGATATAGCTGAGTGCAACATTGGCACAAAGGAGGAGCCTAAGTTTGTTAGGTTGTCAAGCAGCCTAACCCAAGAACATAAGGCCAAATATATTGAGTTGTTAAGAGGGCTTGTTGATGTGTTTGCATGGACCTATGAAGACCTCAATACATATGACACATCTGTCATTGAGCACAAGATCCCACTGAAAGAGGAAGCTAAGATTTTCACAAAAAATCTAAGACATATTAACCCCATGTTGCTCCCTGTCATGAAGAGGGAAGTGAAGAAGTTGTTAGATGCCCAAATCATTGTCCCCTTGAGATATTCTGAATGGGTGGCCAATCTGGTCCCAGTGATAAAGCAGAGTGGAGAAATCAGACTCTATGTTGATTTCATAAATCTGAACAGAAGCTCAAAGAAGGACAATTACCCCCTACCTAAGATGGAACACATATTGAAAAGGGTAACTGGTGCATCCAGGATATCCATGATCAATGGATTTTCTTGCTACAATCAAATATTAGTCCTGCCTGAGAATAGAAAAAAAATAGCCTTCACCACTCCTTGGGGGACATTCATGTATGCCAAAATGCCCTTCGGACTAATGAATGCAGGGGTAACATTTCAGCGAGCCATGGACATAGCCTTCATTAGGGAGAAAGATCAATTTGTGGTGATCTATCTATATGACATCACAGTTTTCTCTAGATCTAATAAAGAGCACTGTTGTCATCTGAGGAAAGTTTTCTTGAAATGCAGGAAGTTTGGTCTCTCCTTAAACCCCAAAAAATCATTATTTTCCATGAAGGAGGGGAAATTGTTAGGCCATATAGTATCAGAAGAGGGTGTGAGAATTGATCCTAGTAGGGTAGAGGCCATTCAGACCTTGTCACTTCCAAGGTCTAGAAAGGAAGTCCAATATTTCTTAGGGAAGATTAACTTTCTGAGGAGGTTCATCTCAAATTTTGTTGAGTTGGTGAAACACATCACAGTCATGCTCAGAAAATGAAATGAAGTAAAACATGCTGCTGAGCCCAGGGAATATTTTGTCCAAATAAAAAGGGCATTAACTGAGGTGCATGTGTTGATCAGTCCTGATTATTCCAAGGATTTCCTAATTTTTTCTTTTTCTTCTTTTGATACAGTAGCAGGGGTCTTATTGCAGAAAAATGAGGAAGGGCTAGAGCAACCCATTTGCTTCTTTAGTAAGGCATTAAGAGATGCATAAATCAGGTATGAGATCATGGAGAAATAGGCCTATGCCTTGGTGAAATCTCTCAAAGCTTTCAGATTCTATGTCTTGCACTCAAGAGTGACTGCATACGTTCCTTCAGCCTCTGTGAAGGACATCCTTATACAGCCTCACATAGATCGGAGAAGGGGTAGATGGATTGCCAAGATCCTTGAGTTTGACCTAGAGATAAAGCCCACCAAGTTGGTTAAAGGGTAGGGTTTAGCCAAGATGGTGGTTGAATCCAATTATAAGGCCTTGGGGGTTAGCTTCATCAATGCTTGCTTAGAAAATCAACAAGCTGAGTCATCCAAAAAAATCTCTCAGGGTGGCTTATCACTAGAAGAATGCACCTGGTACAGAGACATTTTGTACTTTCTGCAAGAGTGAAGCCTCTTGATGGAATGGAAAAAATCAAGGCAAGAGATTTAAAGCTCAAGCCGGTCAGATATTGCCTTATTGACCAATTCTTGTACTGGAGAGACCCTCTAGGGGTGTTTCTGAGGTGTCTGAACCCAAAGGAAGCCCAAAAAGTTATGTTTGATTTCCATAGGGCCTTTGTGGAGGGAATCATTTATGGAAGACCACAACCCACAAAATTCTCAAGGTTGGGTACTACTGGCCTACCTTATTCACTAATGTCTGCAGAGAAGTCAGAGCTTGCATCAAATGCTAAAGGTTCTCAAGAAAGCAGCAGCTCAAATCTCTGCCACTAAAGCCTGTAGTTTCTTCAACACCCTTTCAATAGTGGGGGTTGGACTTCATTGGAGAAATTCATCCTCCTTCAAGTGGCTAGCACAGATGGATCCTGACTGCAACAAATTACTTCACCAAATGGATAGAAGCTGTCCCCACCAGGAGTGCTTCACATAAGGTAATTATCAACTTCCTAGAGGATATTATAGTCAGATTTGGCTATCCCAACAGAATTATCACTGATAATGCCACTTCTTTCAAGTCTGAGCCTCTGGTTATGGTCTGTGAGCAGTTTGAGATTTCATCGATTCATTCCACCCCCTATTATCCTTAAGGCAATGGGCTAGTAGACTCTTCCAATAAAAGTCTGATCAAGCTCATTAAAAGATTGATGGAAGACAACAAGAGGGCCTGGGATTCAAAACTCAAATTTTCTCTATGGGATGATCAAGTGACAACAAATAAGTCCCTGGGCACCTCCCCTTTTCAACTTGTTTATGAGACAGAAGTTGTATTTCCCACTCAGCTAGCTTTACCTGTAACAAAATTCTTCCAAGATTATGAAGGAGAGAGAGACCATATGGTCAGAAGAATTCATCAAATGGTGGAAGTAAAACAGACCAGGGAGCAGGTAATGGATAGAGCTCACAGTTACCAGTAGAATATCAAGCAGGCCTTCAACGAGAAGGTTAGGAAGAAGGAATCGAGTTGGGAGATAAGGTGCTTAAGTGGGATGCACCCAGGCAGGATAGAGGAAAACACAACAAGTTTGATGCCCTCTGGCTTAGGCCCTTCAAAATCTCTGAAGTCTTCTTGAACAACACTTACAGGTTGTAGGATTTGGAGGGTGAAGAATTTTTTAACGGCCCAGTAAATGGGCATTTCCTGAAGAAATGTTTTGTTTGAACCTTCGATGGCTCCTCTGTTTTGTTGTAAATATTGATTTTGTGTTTGTTTCTGGCTTAATAAATGACTCCATAGCCCAACAGTAAGGCACTGAAACTACAAAGAGTCCTTAGAGAATCACAGGGATGACTCTATCCCCCATGGAGCCTAATGTTATCACCAATTTTGTAAAGGGAGTGTTTTCTTAAGAAATAAGTCCCTTTGGGTGGAAAAATGCAAAGAAGTGGGGTAAAAACCCACTTACCCTAAGTTGGGTCACAAAATGCACGTTTCGTTAAGTGGCGGGAAAATCTGGGTGGCCAGGATCTCTGCACCCAAATCTATGGCCAGGGTTCCATTCCGGACCCCCTTCGTCATTCTACCTTTAACAAAGGGGGGGGTCTAGAATTGAGCATGCATGTTTCGACAGCTTAGATTGGAGCGCTCAGTTCTATGGACAAGATTGGATTCTAGACCCCCTTTGCCTTTCTACCTTTAATAA
>JZKD02S1954165.1:866168-885299 GCA_000966675.3 Picea glauca | reverse complement strand
TTTCTGTGGGTCCCCCCATCATCTCCTCATGATTGCCTCCACCTTTCACATTCCTCCATATGCCTTCCACTCCATATCTCACCTCCACTCGACGCCATCCTAGCCCACCTTATTCTCGTTTCAACCTCTTGCCTTCTGACACCTATCCCTCTCCTTTCCATGTCACTCCATCATAAGCAATGTGTCCTCCCTCGACCAATCATGTATCATCACCTCCTCATTCATTATTTCCCCTCATCCCTGCCAGGTCACTGCTCATCCACCACTTCCAATCATGTGCCCCAGACTTCGCACCTACCTCCATGCCTTATCATTAATTTGGTCAGCTGATCCAGGTGGCAGCGTGAGAGGGCCTCCATGTCCCAAGAGTACAGAGTTGACCGGGGTCATTCCCAATCCCAAGGAAGTAGTTATTAAGGTGGTTGGTGGTGGTTAGACATCGTCTCCACCATAAATGGAAAGTCCAGAAAGGGACCTGAGATAGGTCAATTCTTCTGTGGGGTTTCCAGGAGCCTGATTGCATCTGACATAAGCGCACAACTATCCAGAGACTGCAGGCGCAGTCTTCTAGTAGACATGCAGACGTAATGTTTTTAATGATGCGTCTCATTTTTGTTGTTGTTTTTTCTTTGGGTATATGTAGGCAATTTCTCCATTTTGGTAGATCATTGTTGGTAGATCCAAGCTCCCTATTGTAAAGTTTTAATGAATCCTTGCTTTTCCCTGGTTATGTATCTGTAGGTAAAACTTCTTGTTCAATGACAGTCATCTCCTTTCTCCTTCTGGTTTCCATCTAATATTGAAAGAGTTCATGATTGAATGATTCACATGAAGCATGGTGACAGTGTTATATAAAGGTTTTATGGTAGTGTTGTTATGATTTCTTTTAATATTTTTATGATTTGAATACAAGAGGTTCTTATGTTTAAATTCTTCCTCTGCAGGTTGTTGGAAGCTTGATGCCTACAACAGACCTTTTTAGTTTCTCTCTGAAGACTTCCTCCTACTCACCTTTATTACAACTTATTGTATGAAGTTAAATTAAGACTTCTCCTTTTCATACATAGCCCAACCTAGGATTATGAGTTTAAAACGATATCAGTCTGAGTCTATTCTCTTTCGATCACTCTTTATAAACAAATTGTGACATATAAACTAATGGGCGTTGGGCTCTGCTCCTGCCGCAATCCGGGAGTGACTTTTGACGCTAACCATAATACATTAACCAAATGAGCATCCAACTATTGTCTGAGAAAAACTAATTAACAGAAAAAAAACACATATGTAATCAAGATCATGGTAAGCAAAATAATTCATCTACTAGAACATTCATCACATAACAACACAACAATTTATCTTCATCTTTAAAGAAAAGAACATCAAAACATTGCACCAGATAACTTGACAACAGAATTAATTTCTCTTACTCATTTACTGCATCATTCATGGAACATGAAAGGAAGTAATTCTTCTCCAACTCCAATCGCATACATCTGACGAAAATAGCTTGTCTTTGGTCTAGAAGGACTTCTCAATTCATAACAGTCTCAAAATAATTATCCACAACCAAAAAGAAAGAGTTCTTACAAAAACCATTGACCCTTGTTCATTGGTCGATGTCTCTATTTATAATATAAGTTTTAATTGTAATTAACAACTAAATATAGTTCAAGACAAACAAAAAATGCCATGTGGCATGATCATCCAACAGTGTCTTTAATATTCCACCCGAGATGTCTCTTGAAAAGGGTGACTTCTTTCATATTTAGACCAGCTGATAAATAAATATTCATAGGTTTGAGCCCATGGGAACCTATGTTGTTCCATAGGGGCAACATATACTCCTCTGATATCCACTGCATGCGCTCAATACTTTACCAAATTGAAGTTTAGATGTTGTAGCATGACCCGAGCTCTGATCGGGTGTTCCGTGAATTGTTGCACTTTCCCTGGCTTGGTATTGGCCCATAGCGAGTATTTCTCAACATGTATCTTGAACACATCGCTCAGGTTGACAAATTCATTGGGGGTGTCAAACTCGAGGAGACCGACATCCTTCATTACTTTATTAATTTTACCCCAGTGTTTCTGGCACTTGGCCCATTGCTGTTGGATTTCTTGGTGTGGGTCCTGAGACATCTTAGCCCAGTAATCGACAGATCTCTTTATGCGGTCGAGGCTTCTTTTTCTTACTAGCCAAATGCCATGTCTTTCCTATTTTCGTCCCTACTGGACTACCTCAATATATTCGAGTCTTTCTACTGCTTCTTGTGCCTTTTCATGCCATCGCTCCATATCCTTACATGTTGTGAGTGCCATGAGAGTGTCTTCTTGGAACTCAGCTATGTTCATGGTTAATAGGTGTCTTTCTTTATTGAACTCATTGTAAACTCCATTGAACTCACTTCTAGAATACATATTGGTCTGCATAGCTCTTTTGTAGTACTCGACCAAATGGCGAATATGTTTGAGCTCCGTTAGGGTGGGGGATAATTCCTTTTCATCTCTCCTGGCTCTATCTTGGGCACCATCAGAGAGGGATTTTCCCACGCCAATCAGTTCAGACATACGAGCATCTGCTGTGTTGATTAGTTTCTCCTTTGTGGTTACTAAGATGGAGTGATCCAAGGTGATCCTCCTCTTTTTTGTTGTCCTTTGAATGATGGCCTTTCTCTTTTGATCATAGGAGATATCATAGATGTCTGCTACCTCTTCTACCGGGTCTAGTATCTGCTGATCTCCCCATGTGAGGTTGTTTCACAGGCTTCCCATGGTGTATATTTGTTCGAGAGTGGACTCTCGAACTTCCTTGTTCATCCTTGTAGATCTGACTTCTGCTTGTTGCTCGTCAGAGATTTGAGTATTGGGTAGAATAGAGGTGTCGAGTATAGACTCGTTACTTACTTGCTCATCAGCCGTAGAACTGTCAACTTCCTTTTGTGGAGGTTTGTCACTTGGGCCTGCATCTGTTTCCAGTTCATCGGACTCCCTTGTGTCAAGATCACCTTCAGCTTCCATTTCCTTTTGTGAGACCTCCTTGTAATGAACCTCAAGCCCAGAGGAAAAGGTTTTCTTGGAACCTAGGGAAGGGGTGTTTTCGGGACCTTTTTTCTCTTGTACGTGCATCAGGGTACCACGAGAGGGCTCCAAACTCTCGTCGTCACTGTATATATGTATAAGTGTGCACAAGGGATTGGGGGCTTGATTTTCTATCGACACCCGACCTATCTCTGCTTGAGTTGCTCCTCCTTCCGATGGATTGATCGGTGATGTTGTGGATTCAAGGTTCCCTAACCCAGTGGTTGTTATCAGACAAATCGGTAGGTGCAGACAGTAACTAATCTCCCTAGATCCACTTAGATATAGAACAAAACACACCAGAACATGATGCTTTCCTTAAGTTTTAGATATTGAATTTACTAACTAAAGAGGGATGAGTGACATACCATTTAAGTGCCACTTCCTCTCGCTATCACCATCTTAGCTCCATTCCAACGCTCATACAATGATGAACCTGCAAAAGAACAAAACCAACCAAAGTGATAGCAATAGCATAAACTCAATATAAACCTGTGTATGTGATCAAGTAATCATACAATAAAACACAACAAGCTTTATAGGAAAGAATCATATTAATGTATCATATTAATGTATCATATTAAATGTGAAAGAGAGATTACAACCATGGCCTTGATGTCGTGAGGTCCCTTCCAACTGTCCTTCGTTCCCCACACACTTTCACTCCAAGAATTCTGAGAGAACAGATCTGATAATATTCACAATCTATCTTGACAAAGTGGCTCATCTAGCCAAGCTAAAAATCTCCAAATCTCAATCCAATCCAAGCTAATCCCAAAAGCTCCAAAGCTAATAAAAGCTCAAAAAACTAACTTTCTCCATGAGAAATCCTCTCCTTTTATAAGTTGAAGAGGGTAAGTTGAGGAGTTTAGGATGATCCCACTAAATCATGAAAGCGAGTAAGATCTAATCCATTCGGATGCCACCTCACCATGGAAGTTTCTCCTTCTAGAAGATTCAAGAAAATGCTCATTTTTCCCATGTGTAGGCATTCTCGCCCCCTGCCTATAGAGCAACCTGCGAACCTCTCGCAACCCAGCTATGGTGCAGCCTACGAGAATCAGGCATTCTCGCACCCTACCTATAGAGCAACCTACAAACCTCTCGCAACCCAGCTATGGTGCAGCCTACGAGAATCAGGCATTCTCGCACCCTGCCTATATAGCAACCTGCAAACTTCCTTTATACAGGGTTTTTACAAGGGAAAATGCAACTTCTTTTCTCAGGAAAAATTCTTCTCCCTTCTCTCTTCAGGAACTCAGGCCACTGACCCCTTTGGAAGCAACAGATAGGTTTACATAATTAATGGTCATAGGGATGACGAAAATAATGTGTAACAATGGTGTTGTCAGGAACTATGGGACCAGGATTGCTTGACTCTGTTCGGACTCTTTGGATGGTAGTTGAAATCCCAGGACTTATGACAAGATATGGGTCATCCTGCATCCACTTCATTAGTAGCTGAGTTTGTTGGTATAAAAATGTGCACCTTTCTTGTGTAGTTTGATCTCTAGGGGGGATCCCTGATTTGTACCGAGGATTCCAGATGAGCTCCCACAGCCTCAACGTCTTCTTGGGAATCACTTATTCCTTTATCTAATTCATATGTTGTTGCCCCTTCAAGGCGTCGGCTAATTTCTTGAACTGCCTGCTCTAAAAATGTTTCCTGCTCTTTGTAGTTCATAGCTCTAAACTTGGTTCCTCGAGGATCAACTTTTCTGGATGCCACCTCATCCTAGTCTTGAGCGTTCTCGGTGAAAATTTCATCCTTGAACCAGTCATGGGCATAGGGCCAACAAGATTATATCTATGACGCGTGCTGTAGGACCGATCCCTTGGGATCGTGTTTGCAAAATAGTCCAGTTTGGAACCAAAATTCCAATTGACCTAGCCCAAGTTGCTTAGCATGTGCGGTGTCTTTGACCATGCATAATCTGATATGAAACCCATATTGTATGAAAGACTGCTTCTTGTCTTTTACTAAAGTTGCATTGTATCCTTGCAGGATGGTTTGATAGAAAATTTCCCCTAACACTAGCCGGTCGGGAACGTAAATGGGCAATAAGTGGGGTGCTCCTGTGGCGCCAAAAACCTTGATGTAGGTTTCTCGTTCATCCAAATACCAGTGACCAATTTTGGCTATAACCTTCTTTGCCTCATTTGACAATTTAGGGCATTCCTTCCTGAAGAGCAAGAAGTAAATGCATGCAGTAAACTAATCACAAATAACAACATAGGATTTCTTGTACCTGTTTTCCCATAGGATGGTGAAGCATACATACACTGCGAGCTCTGAAGGGTGTCAATTCAAGTTCATCCCAGCAAAAGTGTTCCTGGCACAAATGATGTCCAATAGATACGAGGCCATGTAGAAGGTAGGGGTATCTCTCTCCTTCGGCACTGAGCCTGTCTTATGCAGGTGCTTAGCTGTTTGGAGATGATGGCACCCCAATTGAAACTCATGATTGAAATGGCGACTATAAAATCTAGAGGCATCCAAGCCTCTGAAAACCGGGAGCAATCCTTTTCTCCATGCAATATGCAGAGAAGAGCCATGAGATATATGTATGGTTCCCTAAGATTGGCCCTTGGATACCAGCCGACAGTCCAGTTTATGAACTTTTTTTCTTCCCTCCACCAAGACGCCATGATTTTTTTGGTATCATGCGATGCATAGAAACTCAGAATGAAATCATTGCTCAACTTTTCTCCAGACTCATTGAGCTTGTAGTACCTCTAAACCTCTGATGGTAGGAAGGCCCCAATGCATTCGTCATTATGATCATTAGTCAAACATTTATGTGCATCCGTGTGGTCAATAAGCCACTTTAAGAGCTCAATGCAAGGAAACACCGGAGACTGACTTGACACCATGTGCATATAATCTCTATGAATATTTGGGAGGACCTCGCCATTGAGCTTCCTTGTATCAAGATCGTTGTGTGGGGTATATTCGAGGGGTTCTTGTTTCTTGATTTTCTTTAAAACTTCTTCCAAGTGAGGAAAATTTGTCTTTGCTCCAATGCTTGCCTCTATATCCCCAAAAGCTGGGGTCTAGACAAAGGGATCCTTGGTGATTGCCTTAATATCAAACATTGGCTTGTAAGCGAACTCTAATTGTCTTGCAACTGTTGGTGAGGAGCCCTCTCCTACTTCTAATTCTTACAGCTTTCGCACCCTTGGCGATTTCCTAGTGGATGGATTCTTCGGAGGCATTGTCCCTACAATTAAAAATGCCCTTTAAACACGTATACAGAGTAGTGTTGGGTGAGAATATATAAAATGGAGCGTAAACCGGTAAGCGAACCCATACCTGTAATGCTTGCTAAGATAATTGTTTAATACTCACTGGACTTTGGATGCTTCTTATGGACTGCTAGCTACGCTCTTCTATCTATTTTGAATTCCTTGTTGTGCATAATGGGATCATACACAATGACTCGAAAATAATATCACTGGGGAGATACTATCAGTCATATCAATTAGTTAATATGAGTAATGAATGCAAATTCAAAATAAACCACTATCAGATTTTCCAAATAAATTCTGATTGGTTGACGATGGAGGCGTAGATGGAGATGCATTGTATCAACGATTTTAACGGTTCCTTTTTATTCTCACATGAGTCATTAACTAATGTGTGATCCATGAATTAACTAATAACCGTAAATGTAGTGTACCCAACGCACTTAGGGGTTAACATGTCTTGTCATGTCACGTCACCCGATGAATGGATCGAGGTTTGGCTAGTATCAGTGTGTACTCCCTAACCTATCATTTTGACACAAACTTCTGACACCGATAACATCGGGGATGGGTAATCGGGAGAAAGTTCAGGTGCGCAGTTTATCAGCGGGTCATTATCTTCATAAGATTTCGTCTTTGAAAATGTTTCGGGAGTCGGCGGTCGGCGATGTCACTCTTCCTTTTGCGCAGCACTTACTATTACATATTTCTACTGAAACTGAATGGATCATCCATCAGCAAAATCCTTCCCGAGGTTTATTCATAGGAAAGAAACACTTTCATCGACCGATGCCAAAGAAGGTCGGTACTCGGCTACTTTGACTTCCCAAACAATTTTCGCTAGCTTAATCTTTCACCGATGTTGAACTTCTCTTGTGAATCGGGGAAAAAATCGGGTCGCCGATTCCTTGAGTAGTTTTTAAGTCTCTTTAGAGTTAAGATGATTCTTCGTTGTATGTTCAAGTGAACTTTAATTGAAACGTGAAACATATAATATAATCAAAGTGTCAGTTTCATACCGAGGTGAAAACAGTCAAAAGTAAGAAATAGGGTGGTACCCAAAAGGAAATGGTCACAAAACTTTTAGGGTGTGTTGAGTACTCAACAAATGGCAATTTCTTGGGTGGATGCAGAATCTTTGCTCCTCTTTCGTTTCCATTGAGGTATTACCAAACCACTATTGGCCCTTAACCAAGTTTTGAGGAATACTTGGTCATATTTGATCGTTTTTGGGACTTCGATGCCCTATCGAAGGAAGCATGCAAGATGAAGAAGAGATCATAGGATCTCAGACCACTTTGGGTCCTTTTTGGGTTTTGGAAATATATAATGGCAAAGGGATGTCGGTCCATGGGTTTACCCACGTTTATACCCACTTTTGTAATGTATAAATAGACACCTAGGCATATAATAGATATATATATAGAGAGAAGATTAGCCAAGGGCTTAGTGCTAGAATTGATTTATGTGATTGACTTGTAGAGCTGAGTGCAAGTATTATAAGCGCTGAGTGCACAGATTGTAAGGAGACTCTGTGCTAGATTGACTCGGGGAAGGAGGATCTCATGAGGTGCATGCAAATCTCTTATCCTATGCAGAGTATGGTTTTGATATCTCTATGTTGTAAACTGATTGACTGAAGCTAATAAAGAAGAAGATTTGGTGGGCGTAGCCCCAGGGTGGGGGTGAACCACGTAAATACTGTGTTTTGTGCTTTGTTCTTATTCTTAGATATTTTGTATTTCTAAGTGCTTAGATGATATCAGATATATCTATTCATGCTTTGTACTTCTGAGATGTGAATGAATGTTATCTGATATATATGAAGATGCTTAGTGCTAATTTACTGGATCTAATCTGTTTTTATGTTGCTAAGTGCTGAAATACCTTGGATCTATGTGAATACTATGATGCTCTATACCTTCTGGGAAGAATAATAAGGAATTTGTAATGAGGAATGACTGATGCTAAGTACGTTGTAAGAAATATAATCACATATTTGTCTCCCAGCTAAGGTTGTAGACACCTGAGTCTTGCAACCACCCCTGCCTCTACCTCGGGTGAGACTTCATCTGCTTCACAGGTGTTCCCAAAAGGGCCGATAGTTAGGGTTTTTTTGGTGCTCTATTGTAGCATTGAATCTCGTATCTACCCATGTGCCAACAAATGGTTCCGTTGCCAGGACCTGAAATTGTGATTGTTGGGAACTGAGAAAGAAAAGATTTGTGCAAAGATTCGATCTAGAAACCATGGAAGCTCTGTGCATGGATCTGTGCCCTAGTGTGCAGTATTTTACTTGATCTGAAAATATCGGTGCTAAAAAGAGAAGACTGGATCTGAAGAAAAGAAGTGAGATCTGAATGCTTGGTGCTCTAAGAAAGGTAAAAGTGGGAATTTCTGAAGAAAAGAGATCAGATTTGCAGAAAAAAAGGTAATATCTATAAGCTCAGTGCTCTGATAAAGGTAAGAATAGTTAAAAGTTTTATATCTAAAATCTATGTTCTCTATAGGAGTAAGATAAGTGAAATTTTTTGTTTCTAGAGTATGGATCTAGGTATTTTTGATAGATTTTGTCCTAGCTTGAAAACTAGGGCATTGATAGATGAAAGAAAGTTTGATATGAATAGATCTGATAAGAATAATGATAGATATGTTATACCTATGCATAGAAAGAATGGTTGGACTAACAAATGGATGTAGGATCCTAGAAAGAACTTTTTGCAGGCTAGCTACCACGATCCTAGTGCACAGTACAGAAGAGGCTAGGGATCATTTAGGAGAAAGGGAGGATTAACCCTCTGTTATAGTTGCAGAAGACCGATACATCTAGCTAAGGAATGCCCTGGTGGAAAACCTAGTTGCCTCTGTTGCAAATATTTAGACCATGAAGTGTTGGATTTCCCTAGAATGATTACTAAGCTTGAAGGAATGAATCTGAACCAAGAAAACCCTAAGGCTGATCCAGAAATAGTAGAACCCTAGAGAGAATAAGAAAAGATACTATTTTAGATGAAAGGAACCTTGAATGATCATCGACATGTTAGATTATCAGAGGTCTTTAACGAAAAAGAGTAAATCGAAGTAAGAATAGGTGACTTCGAAATTGACTGTGTTCTGGATGAGGAAACACATGTGAATGTCATGACAGAAAGAACTTGGGAAGCTATAGGAAGGCCTTCTATGATCCCTTCACTAAACGGAATAGGGTCATTCAGAGGAAAATTTGTAAACCTATGTGGAAGGCTCACTCAGATATCTATGAATGTCAATGGAACTTCAACAAAGGAATATTTTGAGATTATGAAATTTATTGAGGACAACGCCCCATTTACTATTGGAAATCCTTGGATTGAAAGAGATCGGGCCAGAAAGAAGGAAAAAGAAAAGGTTTTAGAACAACAGAGACAAGAGTTAAAAGAATTCATGACCAGAAGGATAGCGCAGTTGATTGAAGAATAGGAGAACATATCGAAGCTATATCACACTAGGAACCCATATTTCAAAGTTATCAGAACGCCAGAGGACTCACAGAAGACTAAAGTTTTTATCTCAGATAAAGAAGAGATGTTATACCTGAACCCTAAGAGAGAACCTCAGCAACGCGAAGTGACTATATCCAAGGAAAATAGGAATCGGAATGGGAAAAGAACTATTGAGACAAATCTCAGTGGAAAGAAAGCTAGAAAGTTAAGTAAGAAGAGGGTGAAGTTACAGGAGATTCCAGATGGAACATCACAGAAATAAAATTTATAGAATTTGAGCTTCACCGAGATATCAGAATAGCGACATGGGTCACTTCACCATGGCAAAGCGATATAGTCGTTGGAGGTCAATATATCCATTCGACTGCCACTCTGAACGGGTTAGAAAGCATTTATGGGTTACCACCACACCATTGGACAATGCCAAAATAGATAGAACGGGCTTAATGGAGGCTCCATGCCCGTTGCAAGCAGACTGTTGTCGAATTTCTTATTTAGCTCATCGCATCATGCTCAAAGAACACTTTTTCCAACTGAGAATTTGAATCCTGCATACTAGTCATTGTATACAGTGATCATTACGATCTAATTAACCATCCGAGTATAGTATCTGAGATCATTGTAAACCTCGATTATTTTTCTGAGCGCGTATGTCCGACGAGCTCATCGCAGTTGAAGAATCCATCATAGAGGTCCTCCTTGATTTAATGACTGAGAGAGTCATGACAGAAAGAGGCATGTCCACTGGATTCCAAGCATCATCGACGGGAGGAGCGTAAGCCTCCCCATCGACTGCTCGAGTAGGAACATCTCGAGCCGGCGCAGAAAGAAGAACCAAACATAAAAACGATGTGGTTAGCGTGAAGTTGGTTCCATCCATCCTACGTTCTTACATACCAACTCTGAGTGGTGCGATCAACATAGACAGTGTCCCTAGAGACTTTGAGTACACCCTAGTCACTGCGTACCTACCAAAAGGGGTATGCGCAGTTTGCATAGGCCAAGACAAAATTGCAGCATTGAAGTCCAGTGACTTCAACCTGGGAGATCGTAAATTTTACAGAATGCTTTCCCTATACAAATACCTAACCAAAACCATGGGAAAGAATTCAAAGATCGTCCCTCAGCAATGGATGATGAACCTCACATAGTCCACTTTGTTGAATGTGATGAAAATCCCACACTTCGGCAAACACTAGGAAGTGAATGCATGTGTAAAGTTGGTGTTGCCTTGCTATCATGGAGGATACATATGGTTGAACCATCGCATCACTATGGATCTGACCTTGATCAATTGGATCACAGAGCTGAGCATGCAGGGCCCTGACCCACATGATTTTTACCCTGGAAAGACTTCAGACCAAGCATTAACATAGAGGATTAAAGAAACCTTTGGAGATGTTGAGAAAGGTGTGCGAGGCTACAAGGTAGCTTCTATTGAGAAAGGCATAGTGTGCCTCGCCTGTCAACTGATTGCAAGGAAATTGGTATGCAATAATCGACCCACGCAAGTATCTGGCTTTGTAGTTGACCTTGCAAGGAAGTGCGCAGAGGGATTACAGATGAACTGGGTGAAGTACCTAGTGAATCAACTAGAGATTGACTGCAGAGAAGCCCAAGATCAGGGGCATGAATTCCATTTCAGCTGGCTCTTGATACTTATAGATTTTGTTGCATGGGAGCTACCGGAAGGTGCAACCTTCCCAAACATTGACCCCTTTGACCCAATGGCTGCAAAGTTCAGTATACTGTGGTAGTCGAACAATATGAACAAGTAGTGGCAATCCAATGCCGTATTCCACACCTACTACAACCAGTTGAAGATCACCATCAAATCTGAGCCTCAGATGACCTCGAATMCCCTCCACAGGTTTTGGACCCTAATGAAGTTCAGCGTGGACCGCCACTTCATTTATATAATAGCGTGCGCTGATGAGCACAAAGAATAGCTTTAGTCTTATTATAAGCTGACAGAAGAAGACCTAGAAGAGATCACCAAGGAATGGTCGGTGGACCTCCTTATCTCAACAGACCCCGTAGAAATGTCTAATATTGATAGCCTAGAATCCGCACATGATACACCTGGGCCCAGTAGGACAAAGAAAACAAAGAAGACAAAGAAAGATGAGGAAATCTAGGATGTTGAAAATAGATCTGTAAGGACAGCTTCCATTACACCAAATCAAGGAGGTAATGATGAAGACTTAGAAGAGGTTGAACAAAGGCCAGAAGACAAAGTATAAATCATAAATAAAAGAAAGGGTTCATCCCCAGAACCTTCCTCCCGGAAGAAATCAAAAGCACCCATGACTAAGATGCAGACCACGCTCACTCCAGATGAATTCAGTTTCCTCATAGCAGCCATGAATGAAGCTATAGAATAAGTAATAGAAAAATAGGGAGCTAAGCAAGAGACACTGTACAACAAAATCAAGATCGAGCTCCAAGGAGTGCAGCAGGCACTTCAATCTAGTCATGCAGTCTCCACTGCACTCCTACCTGAAGAAACAACATAAGAGGGAAATGAACTAGTTCAACTCCACAAGATTGTTGATACAGTCGAAGTATGCCTTTAGAAAGCAGAGGAAGCAACAACACAGGCCACCTAGGCCCTAAAGCAAGCACAGGAGGAACTCATCGAGCAACGTCGAGCTATGCAACAAGAGAAGGACACCATCCAAGAGAAATTTGAAGAAGACAGAGAAAAGATCCAAAAAGAGAAAGAGCATTTTTTTGCGAAGCAGATCGGGATTGAAGAAGCATTCAACAAAGCATTTCACTCTGTGACCGACTTAGAACAGAAAGCAGAAGAACCCTTAGAACGCCAAGTGATGAAGCTTGTTGAAGTTATTCAACAACTTCAACAAAGAGTCGTGGACTTAGAGCTTCAGACCATCCCAAGTACCCCGCAAGAAGAGTGCAACCAGTGAGAAATGACTGCCCGGAGCACAGTAGAAAGGATTAAAGCACTCGCTGAGGAATGTAAACAACCTAGAATTGCATAAATTGGATTCACAGCTCCAAGAGGTGAAGCAGAATGTAGATACACTTCAGAAGCAACTGAAGGCTCTATCACCCATAGAGAGAATGAAGCAGTTTCCCGAGCAGCGCACCACCTAGCAGTAGATCCATATGGTCCAGAGCAAGGTAATGGAAGCAACGCAACTAATTCAACCTTTGCAAGATAAGGCATGTCAACTATTTACATAATTTGAGAGCCAAGGAATAGAGTTGGAGATGATTGTAAATTCATCACAGCAACACCTAGAAAGCTGGTGAATAATGGACTCATCCAGGAGTTCGTTGAGCAAGAGGTAGTAGCAATCCAACAGGTCGAAATATCTCAAGCCAAGCTCGAGGCGTTCGAAGCAGAATTGGACAAACTTGAGTGACTCGGGATGAGTCACAGGTGAGTGTTGGGGGCATGTTGGCCCTTGACCAAGTTTTGAGGAATACTTGGTCATATTTGACCATTTTTGGGACTTCAATGCCCTATCGAAGGAAGCACACAAGATGAAGCAGAGATCACGGTATCTCATCCCACTTTGGGTCATTTTTGGGTTTTGGGAATATGTAATGGGAAAGGGATGTCGGCCTGTGGGTTTACCCACGTTTAGGCCCACTTTTGTAATGTATAAATATACACCTAGGAATCTAATAGAGATATAGATATAGAGAATGTTAGCCAAGGTCTTAGTGCTAGAATTGATCTATGTGATTGACTTGCAGAGCTGAGTGAAAGTATTGTAAGTGATGAGTGCATAGATTGTAAAGAGGCTCTATGCTAGATTGACTCGGGGAAGGAGGATCGGGAAAAGTGCGCGTAGATCTCCTGTCCTATGTGGAGTAGGTTTTTGATATCTCTGTGTTGTAACTTGATTGAATGAAACTAATAAATAAGAAGAGTTGGTGGACATAGCCCCAGGGTGGGGGTGAACCATGTAAATACTGTGTGTTATGATTTGTTCTTAAACCTAGATGTTTTGTATTGCTAAGTGCTTAGATGAGATTAGATAGATCTATTCATGCTTTGTGCTTCTGAGATGTGAATGAATGTTATATGATATATATGAAGATGCTTAGTGCTGATTTATTGGATCTAATCTGTTTTACTGTTGCTAAGTGCTAAAATACCATAGATCTAAGTGAATATTGCGATGCTCTATACCTTATGCGAAGTATAATAAGGAATGTGTAATGAGGAATGATTGATGCTAAGTGCGCTATAAGCAATATAATCACAGATCTGTGTCCCGACTAAGGTTGTAGGCACTTCAGTGTTGTGAGTGGGAAATCCCCTTACGGACTAGAAAATAGGGTTATATTATGCATGCAAATATGACCAAAAGAAATCTACTCTCTACCTTCGTCCCCATACTTAAACCCCATTTCTTTTAAGCAAATACATGGTTAGACCAACATACCTTGTTCTAGGTGTTCGATGTTGATCCTTCCTCCCGCTTGATCACTTGTTAGCAGTTCTCCTCCCAAGGCTGACCTACATACAAAATAATCAACAAACTACACATGCATTTTACCTATATACTAATGGGTTAGAGATTTAAACATGTATTTAACAAACTATGAAGAACTCATAAAGTGGGATGGGAAAAGCATTTCTTTATTACTTTGAATGAATCAACTTTACAATGTCGAGACTGGCCACCACTCCATGAACTTGATCCTGGAATCCTCTTCAAATGTCCTCCAACTTCTTTTCTCTATATTTCTCCTTGCACACTGATGGCTAAAGGGTTGGGACAACGGGAATGTGAAATTGAGTAGAGTTTCTTTACTATCTTTCTCCTCTTCCAAATGGGATCCCTACCCCTTCTTTTATAGGCTAGAAGGCGCTAGGTATTTGGTCGAACACTTGGCCATGCATGGCTGAGAGTTTCAGTTAACTCACCCAAAGCTATGTGTTACATCGGCAAATTTCCTTTTTTCGTGCTTTTGTAGGTACACGCATGTTGTTTTAGGTCAGCTAGCATGTATATGCATGTAGCAATGGAGTAGGGCGCATGGGCCCTTGTAAAAGAGGTTTTTAAGAAGAGTTGTTGAGCAGTGTTTTGGAAAAGAAAGAATCTGAGATGTCCTGATGCCAGGTAAGAATGTATGGTGAAATTTAGGGTTATAACAGATGCCCCTAATGTGTGAGGTCAGAAGAGCATCTGATGGCTGAAATACATTACCAATCTTTACTGATCTGTTGAGTAATTGAGCCCAAAGATCAGGAACTGGGAGGCGTCATCTGCAAAGTGACAATTTGTCTCACCGAGGCGGGCATACCTATCCTCGGGATAAAATAGAATCATGGATACCAATCAAATACACTGTAGATCCATGTCATATAACTATATAAATATTAGCTGCAAACAATACACAGCGGAGCTACATCTTGAAATAAAAAATATATAAATATAGAGTATCCATCTTCTAGAAGCTGATACAGCCTGATGGCTGGAGATGAAGTCTTCAAATCTTGAGCAACAACTTCAAAATATTCAAAAATCAGGTAGGAGTGTAATATGAGTGTACGACTACACTACCTAGAGGTCTTCAATGGGTCATTGGTCATGGACTAGATAATCTTGATGATCAGACTGAAGGCTTCATTGATTTTGAACAATGACTTGATTGGGGATTCAGGATGGTCGGGTATGAGGGCAAGAGACAAACTGCAAAGGGACCGACTCAGGCTTGGTGACAAACTTCCCTTGGACAACAGCACGACAAATGATGAGACTCAGGAAGCATGGCATTAACATAAGTTTACGAGGCAGGAGGCAATGCAAACTCTTTATATGTTTGGAAGAATAACCAAATAGAGGAGGACACATCTCTATGTAGCGAGAACAACTTCCTAAGGTCATATTAAATCCTAGGGTTTGATGAACAAATGTATAGATGTGCTTTATCCAAGGGCGACTCATTATGCTACCAATAAAGAAAATACTTTTCCCTTCCTCTTTTTGGGGTATATTTGATTTTTTTGTCTTTTTTTCAATAATGTAGGAAAAAGGATAAAAGAATTTTACGTTACAAAGGAGGAATGAGTGTTGCAAACCTACAAGTTCAAGGCACAAGGACAAGACTGATGTTCAGAGTAAGGACACTCAGGAAAAATCCTTCAGGGGCCAAAGGTGTCAAGACGCATAGGCAAAGTGCTACAGGGCTTGCATATAAGGCATTCTTCAGATGGTTTAGTTGAGAGCAACATGGAGCTGGCATTAGGCCAAAGATGTGGGTATGCAAATGTGATTAACAAAACACATAATGGTAACATCCTTCGATGTAAGTTTAACGATCCCAGAGAAGGTAAGCTCGACGGTTTTTCATATTTAGAGAGTCTAAAGAAAGGTAAAAGGAGACTCAATTGGGGTACCTTTTTCGAAGGTAGTCTAGTCAGTTCAGAAAAGGGGTAAACTAGCACCGACAAGACGTCTATTCAAAACCATTTTAATGAGTCTGATAAATACAAGATCACTCGGCCATTTTTTCATTTTTAATGAGTCTGGAAAAATATTAACTATGGACTCCGTCAGGAATTTTCTTCTAGACCAGTTTAATGAGTGTGAAAGAATAAGGTCACTCTGCGATCTTTTCAATTTTAGGGAGTCTGAAAAGAGCTTAACTATGGACTCTGTGAGGGCTCCTTTTTCCTAAATTTAGTCCCTCAGGCCCGAAAACGGGGTAAAATTATACCTGAGGGAACTCTTCTAGAGAACGGAAGTTCCTTAGAGTATACTTTTGTTTGTACAGTTGACCATCCAGACCAAAAAAGGGGTAAACTACCGCCGGACAGACGTGACTTCAAATTTCAGTTTAACGAGCATGATAGGCCACAATATTGCTAGACAATATTTTCACATTTAGAGGTTCTGAAAAGGGCTTAAAAGAAGACTTGTTATGTTTTTTGGGACATGCCTTGTTCAAATCACGAAAGTCAGTACATACATGAATCATGCCTTGTTTTTTATTGACTAGCACAGGATTTGACACCTATTGGGTCAAATGAATAGGATAGATAAAACCTGCCTTTAGCAATTTCTCAACCTCAACCTTATTGGATGTTGCTTTCCTAGGATTAATTGGATGAAGCTTTTGTCAAACAGGCTTGGCATCAGGATAAGTTGTGATTTCATGTTTGACTATTTTTGGATCGATGCCCGGCATTTCCTCGTAAGACCAGGCAAAAACGTCGCAGAATTCTTTAAAAAGATCTGTATAGAGTTGAATCTCTTCGAGGGAGCAGTCATCTCCAAAGAAAACATTCTCCATGATACCAAGGTTTCGGGAGATATTGATCGGTATGGTTTCAACGATGGTTTCCATATTACCTTCAGCATAAATTTCGTGTGTAGCTAAGGGATTAATAGGACAAGACCAATCTCCTGTCATAGTCACGATGAATTCTCTTGCTTCAATTCAAACTCTAGGAGGAAATATGATTTGTGATGAAGATCTTCCCAAGGTTTGTCTAGACTAGTCATTTCTTTGATTACTACTTCGTCATAGGGCAAGACTAATTCTAACGAATCGGTGTTAGTGAGAGAACCCTGAGCCCAAATAGGCTCTAGAAGTGGATCTAACTCTTGTGAAGGAGTTGGATCAGTGTGGGATGAAGCTTGCTGGACTAAAGAGTACGCTACTTCAGTTGTGGACAAGGGCATGGACATGCTTGAGTTCCCTATCCCATCCATCATGGCCGATGGGGAAGAAAGTATCCACGGATCATTGAAGTAAGTCGTGTGGAACGACGAAATTTGAAAAATCTCAACCTTATGGCGATTGGATATAAAATTGATATCACTTTGAAGGGGTGGGTAATCGAAGGTACCCATCAAAGATGGGCACAAACCAACCCCTACATTGACCATGCCTAGTTGAGGATTATCAATCATTGGGACCATGGATGCCCCCAATGAAGGGTCAGGTCTAGAGAAAGACAGTTGATCGATGGTCACAATCTGGCCCTTGTGTGGAAACAACAAGACCCAAAAAACTGTAGCAACCACAACTTGCATGGCATAAGTCCAACTCCTTCCTAACAAGAGGTTATAGTCGATGGGTGCATAGACTACTTGTACCTCGACACACACGGTCTTCCCTCCTAACTACACAGGGAAATAAGGAATGATACCATGTGGTCAGAATGAATGACCGTCGAAAGTAGTGAGGAGAGTAGGTGATGGAGACAAAATGGGCTAGTCAATGGCCTTCCAACATACCAATGACATAACGCATGTCGAGGTGCCCTCATCAACCACCATGCGGAATATATTCCGAGTAAAAATTTTCGTGGCATAAGCCACTACTATCTGAAATGCTACATGGTAAGGCAAATGAGGTTTTAGGTCAGTAGTATCCAGCATGATTGTACCCAAATTACAAGTCTCGGTAGATCCTAAATCGGTTAACAAGGTTTTCCTCTGGGAAGGGTAGCTTTGGAGGACCTCCAAAGCAGACATTGCACAAGGGGTTTGTGATCAATCTTCCACCATAGAGTAGTTATGGGTGGCCCTTGTGTTTGGGTTATGAGAATATTTTTTGAACGTGCCTTTGGGGATGCGTGTCATTGTTTCATCCAACATCTTCTCAATCTATAGAGGAAGAGATGGGAGTTCGGCTTCTTTGGCCTTCTCAGAAGTGTCTGTTTTACTATAGTCATGCGCTTTAGTCGATATAAAAGCATCACCCTTCACCATATATACATTCACGGATGCGGGGTTGTTCGAAGACGGAGGGGGTCCTTGACTGCACCAAGCTGGGTATTAAAGACTTTGAGCGACATTTGGTTCTGAAATATCATGGGGCTCTACACAGATACATCCAGACTGAAATGGATTTTCTGGACATCTCATCACTCGGTGCTTCTTATCGATATGTTGTTAAAATTGAGCAGAAATTTAAGCACCAGAACAAATGGGAGTTTAGGTCTACAAATCCACAAAAACCAAAGTATGACAAAGACGGCCCTAACAAACAATTTCTCGAAAACCAGTCCAAGACACAGGAAAAGAAGGGTCATGGGAAGACAAAGAAGGACACTGGAAAATGGTGCGAGTTCCATAAATGCTCCTGGAACAACATCGATGAATGTCGCTCAAAATAGTCATTGGTGGCCGATATCAAAGACAAGGAGTCAAACCCTAATCCATAATCTAATTTTTAAAATACTGGTAAAGGACATATCATTGACACAGACCCCACTGCTATTGTCATGACCGCAACAATTCAACCAGAAGAAACAACAAATCCAAAAGAGGGGGAGCACCTTTTTCATTCACAGATGTGGGTGAAGGGGACCCCAGTGCATTTTATT
>JZKD02S1954165.1:838521-866118 GCA_000966675.3 Picea glauca | reverse complement strand
GGTATTATGTGATGTTGCCCCACTGGATGTCTGTGATGTTCTCTTGGGCCAACCATATATGTGGAGACACCATGTTGTTTATGAGTCTCGACCCCGTAGTGTCATTGTTACTTTGTGGGGTCATATCTACAGAATACCAGAGGTAGTTCCGACTACTGTTCCACCTAAAAAGTGCTTCAAGGTAGTATCTCATACTGCAAAATTCAGTTTCTTCACAATCTGTTCAAAAGGAGAACAAAAGGACACTGCAACGACTACAGCCTTGCCCCAAGCACATTCTATCCAACAGAAGCAGGTCGACAAGGCTGCAGAAAAGTGCAAATATTCCTTCTGCACATTATCCTCTCATGTATCTCAACTTGTTGAACAGCCTCAACCTCAACAGGTTCATGACAGATTTCCACAAACTGAGCAACACGACGTCTCCAGCAAGACAAGTAGCTCACCAAGATGCAGATTCAACAAACGCTTTTCCCTCTCTGCCGAGAACTCAATGAAATGGAGAAAATTGCTTCCTAAGGAGGGATGATTGATCCATGTGGATATCAGTGGCCACCCACCTTTTCCAAATGGCTCAAAACAGTTTTCTAGCAAGTTTGGCAATTTACTATTTTTAGCAGGTTTTAACTTCTGGGGCCATTTTGAGGGCCCAAATGAAGGTTTTTCAAGATTGAGGTTCTCAGTGAAAGTCAAAGGCATCATTGATCCCCCAAAATGAATCTCTTCGATGATACGTTTCCAACGAGCTATCACACTCCTAAAATGGAGATCGTATTCAAAAGTTACGACCCCGGGAAGTTGATGTACTCACTTACCCAAACGGGGCCCACATGACTTTTGGTGCTTCATCTCCTAGGGTTAGGTTTTTGGATGTCTAGGACTTTTGGCATTCTCATTTATTGTAAAAAGGTCTTCAGAGCCTCATTGTAATCATCTTCTTGCGAATGCGAGTAGCCGTCACATCTCTTTTCATAGATAAGCTGCCACCATTCTAGCGTGTCTTTCACTCTGTATTTTTTACAGTTTATGTACATTTCTTTCATTAATAGAAATCATGTATTATTGTATATCTGTAGTTATGGTTTCATCTCTGATACATTTTTGTTATATTATTGAATATCTGTGATATCTCTATGCATTTCTTTATTATATCTCCGATCTCATTTCGTGCCGAAAATAATGCGGATCAAAGGTGGTCTTCCACGCACAGGTTGCATGGATACCTCACCTTTTGTTTCTCAGTATTGCCCCCGCTAGCATTATCGGTGGGTTTCTTATCCCCCTTAGGCTTCTTTTATTGTTTTTTCTTTCCTTCAGGCTGTTGGGTGGCCTTTGGATTAGTCGATTGCACTATGTGTACATCTGACATTTTGGTAGGGGGAGCAACCAAAGTAGTAGTTTGGCTGGCCATTGTATCTTGTATAGAAAACTGTTGCAACTGTTGCATCAGTTGCTCAGCAGGATTTATTTGTGCTGAACCTACAATACCATTGGCATGTGGTCCAACTCTCTATCTAGTTGTATCAAGTATTGAGTGTGGTGCATCTTGCAAGATCTCGTATAATAAACCAGACTGAGAATAGATTAGCTCAAGTTGTTGAGCTCTCATGATGGTGTCTTCTTCTAAAAATACTCCCGACATCGCGACATATTTGGATAACTGTGGGACCAAAGACTTAAGGAACCACTCAAGCAGGAATGTTGGTGGGACCGGTACCTTAATTAAACTCTTTCAGCATCTCCATTCTCTGATGTGATAAGAGATATGGTCCGCTTTTGTCTGTGAGAAATTGGCCAGCAATTATGTACCAGCGTCGTATCTCACTGGTAATTGGAAATGGTTTAGGAAATCCATAGCCAATTCACCGAAAGAAGAGTATCTTGAGCGATCGAGCTCAATGTACCATTTTTGTGGCACTCCCAATGAGAGTGCGTTGAAACAATCGCAATCTGTTAATGCATGGATGGGTGGCGGGAAAAGTAGTCAATGGGGCTACATGACAAGGGAGTGAGGGCGTAGCGTGTATGAAGGATATAGCAGGGTGATGTGGGATCGAGTGAAAAGAATGGAGGGAGGAAACGAGATCAACCGAGCCATACTTCGTCATCACGAGAGGAACGCCAAATCAACAGTCAAAGAATTGAGTCGCCTATAATTATAGGACGCCAACATAGGCTCCACCTGGGGATGGCAGCTTCTTCCAGGAGGTGTCAAGAACCACAGACCTGTGAATCATGCAGACCGATGGTTTATCCATTGGGCTGGGGTCCCAAAACCTTATTCTGCAACTTGTACATGTTTTGATCTTGCAAATGAAATGAAATCAAATGAACATTGCTGAAAAAGAGATGCTAAGAATGCTGAGCTTATTCATTTTTTCCTACCTACCCTACTGCAATCATTGCTCAGCTAGGTAATGGAAAAATGCCAATGGAGCCAATCCAGCAGTTGATTTAGTGGCTCTGTTCTTTCACTGTCTGTGATGAAACTCAGAAATAAGTCTTTTACTCATGCTTGAGAGTAACTTCCACCCTGCTTTCCCTTGCATAAGATTTGATCAACCCAAACAATAGGAAAAACACCGGCAACAGAAAAATATCCTATATTAAAGAATTTCTCCATATAGGTAGCTACAGGATCAGTATAGGTTTGGCCCATCTTTTGATTTTCAACCTCACCCAACTCAGCATCAAGGCTCGATTTTTCAGCTATGCATTATGTGTCTTCCAACACTTCCTCATATGACTGTGGATGCTCTGATGGTTTGTGAAATGATGCCTCTGCTACAAAAGACAAATAAGATAACTGCCTGATCATGTCAATATCATAACAGCGTTTTATCCCATATCTGGATGATGAAGGAAAACTTTGACCACACAGGCCATCCAACCGATCAGCTATTGGATCCTGAAAAGACTGACCAGACCGCTGCATTGATTTAAATGATACTTCCTGACCTTTTATGTATTTATCATTCAACACATGTCCAAGAGTCTCCTTCAAAATTTGAAATGAATTAAAGCACAATGGTCCAGAGTTATTTTGGATTAACTCGTAATTTGTCTCCGGCTCTAAGATTTCATCAAGAATTTGGAAATCAATGTAGGTCAAGGACTGTGATTCTGGGTTTAAAACAGCCTCCATATCTTTAATGGCATCATCAATTGATTGATTAGAGGAAATTTTGTCTTCACTATTTACAATTGACCTAGAGTTTCTTTTCAAAAATTGAAAAGATGAGAAACACAAAGGCAAAGTGTCTTCACTTACTCTGAGATTTTCTGTCTCTTCCTCATCGTTGTCATGACTGTTGAGCAAGGGCTGATTGTCACTTCTGAACTGTAAATGATCTTCTTCCTACCAATGACATGCTGTTGATTGCTCTGAACAAACAACCTCTATTTCAGCTTTATGATCATCCTCATACTGGTTACATTTGGGTAAATCATCCATGGATGAAAAGCCATTGAACATGCATATCATGTTAGCTAGTTGTTCCTCTACAAGTTGAGATGGAGCTTCATCTTTGACTGTGTTGTGAATTGAGTACATGAAAGAATTATTATCCAAACCATGGTACCAAGGATGAGCAACAACACGTTGGGAAACAATGACCTTTTCTTTCTCTGAGATTAGTGGAACACGGTGTCTTCAGACAGCAAGCTCATCTTTCCTATTGATCCTCTACATCATCTCCTCCATGGCACTGACCAAAATCTCCAGTTTAGCTTCTGATGACTTCAGCTACTCCATTTCTTTGTCCTTTAATTTTGACCTCTTGATCAGCAAGTTGGTCTCCACATCAACTGCAATGCTCTTCATTTCTTCAAGGCTTGTAGTGTTTCTTTCTCTTAAATGAAATGTCATCTCAGGATCGAAGGCATCTGGGTACTGCAAGTGAGTTGATCCTGGGGGTGGCCTTATATCAGCAGGTATTGCATGATATACCTTATTGAATTGGATGAAAACTGATGTATTATCTCCCCAGTCTTTCTTTTCAAGTGGTCATACTCTTCTAGTAGGAGGAAAACATTTCTCATGACCACCCACCTATCCAAGAAAACTTGCATAAATTGATTAAAATTTCTAATGCTAGCAGTTGGAAGGTTCTTAAACCAATCTTTAACTTTACCTCCCAAGGACAAGGAAAACATCCTGATACAGACATCATCATCTTCAACCTCATAAAGTTCAAGGAAATCCTCAAGGTTTTGAATATGTTTTTCAGCAGTAATATTGGCATTCTCTCCATCAAACCTGGGCAGATTATTGATGTAATTGACAAGGAGGTCATGGAGAATGGGAGGAAAATCTAGAGGCTGATATCGGTCTGGGACTTTTGCAAGCACAGGGGATGAAGCAAGGGGCTCACAACCCTCCAAGGGTTTTGCAAGAGTAGGAGATAAAGCAGGAGGATTATGTCTCACTAAGCTTTCAACAGATGCATCTGGAATGTGCACAGGTGTATGAATATGTACATAATCTACAATTTGCGGTTTAGTCTCTTGAGGCTCTTCAGGTTGAAAATGATCATCCCGAATTTCAACAATATACTCTGGACTAGGATCATGATAAGAGAGAAAGTAACTGCAGATGAAACCAACAATATCCTGAATACAATTTGAGTTTGAATACCTGGTCTTTCTAGGCTGCTTGGCCATTTTTCAGGTTCTTCCTCCAGTGGAGTTTTCGAGTTGGCACTGTTTGGAGCTGATTGGAGTCGCCAGGTGAATGATCTCAGCCTTCTTGTGTCTGGTCACTATCCACCATCAGTGATCAGATCTGGAGATTGAAGTGTACTACTGGGAAGAATTCCCCAGTGGAGTTGTCATTCTGTTAGCACTCTGTAATTTGCCCAAGGCTGTGAGGCAGTCACAGAGGTAACATCAAAACCACTTCGAGTCTTGGATCTAGCCCTCCAAGACTCAGAGAGGGATATCTCTATCTGATATAGCTTTGTTTTAAGAGGTATTAGGCTAGTTATGAAGAACATGGGTTGGGGTTTTTAAATGGTTGATTTGGAACAGCAAGAAGGGCCATTGGGCAAATGGGGTCTGCGCTTTAAACAAGGAGATTCACTCTCATCTTTGGACAAAGTTCTTTCATAGGGCAAGGTAGTGGAAAAATTGGATCGAATTAAGTATGGATGGCATTGATTTGAAGAAGAAATAGGTGAGGTAAAAGCCAGGCACAGGAGCAGCTAAGAATTCTTGAACTAAGCTTTAGTAGAAAACATAAAGATCATCAAAAGCTCAGAGGCAGAGTATCTGTTGATAAATTCTGCTTCTATTACTTTCCTTCTGATAATAAGAACTGAAAACAAACATAATGATCACAAGAAAAACATTAAACAGAGAAAAACACCACCAATTTCACCACACAGGAATCATGTCAAAGAAAACATGCTCATTGCTGATTGATCATCTAAATATTACAAAATATATTCTTTGGTCATACACAGCCCATGCTCCAGGAACCTCACAGGTCGAACCATTTTACATTAAAATCATCTCAATAAATAAGATAGATCATACCAATAAGTTTCGGAAGTCGGTTTAACTGCCTTGGCCAAAAATATCCACCACTCCCACAAAATTTGGAGCTTTTTGCCATGAAAGACGGACCGATTTTCTGCGAAAAAAGGGGTCCAATCAGACATGATTTTCTTTTCAATGATGACACTTGGGAGAAAACTAAAATATTTTATTGTAGATGGGAATGTGCTGGACAAAAAACTCCTTCAGTTTCGCCAAATTCATCCCCAGTTGGCCGTAACAGCGCCTGCAAGATCGGGACTGAAACGGAAAATTGCAAATATGGAAAAATGGGCCTTGAAGATGTCTTCGATTCTCCCTTCTCGTAACTCCGCTGAAAAAACTAAGAGAGTTTTTTGTTCTTCAGCCCGTGCTGAGAAAAAACCTCTCTCGTATTTTTAAAATCCGTCTTCGTTTGCCCAAAAATCGATCTGAAAGATGAGATGGTAAAACAGGCAAAAATTAGGCAAAAAGGCATAAGTGGTTTTCCGTGAAACGCAAAATTCCAGACCCCCCCCCCCCCCTTCGTTAAATTTCGGATGGTGAAGGGGGGTCCGGAATTTTTATTGGCCATGGATTTATGTTGAAGTGATGCATGATTAAATTGATATGTATGAAGTTTAATATGGATTCCGGACCCCCCCCCTCGTTAAAGTCTGAAAGGTGAGGGGGGGTCCGAAAAAAATGTGGTGCGTTGATTTATTTGTTTGTTATAGTGGATGGGGGCGCGTTGTAAAATGTGGGCGGGAGTTTGGGTGGTAAGGTGAGTGGAGGGTGACGTATGGGCGGTGAGTGGAGTGTGAGGTGGGGTAGGTGGGAGTGACGTGAGGTAGGTGGGAATGGGTAGACTTAGGATTGTATATTGTTATGTTGTTTTTTATTTTTTGTTTTGTTTTTTTAAATATTATATGTTATATTGCATTGTTCACGTTTTTGTGTTATGTTTTGTTTTTGAATATTTAATTTTTTTTGTATTTTATATGTTTTTTAATATTTTGTTTTATATTTTATGTTATTTAATTTATTTAATGTTTTAATATATATGTTTTATTATGTATTTATTTTATATGTTTATTTAATGTTTTTAATATATATGTTTTTTATATAGTTTTTGTATTTTTCTTTTTATTTAATTTTTTAACTAATCCTAATTACTAACCTAGTTACTAACTTAGGTTTTAACTTAATTATTAATTAATTAATTAATAACTAGTTATTTATTAGCTAGTTTAACCTATACTAACCTTATTGCTAGCATTATTAACTTAATGATTTTTATCCAAAGTCTGTTAATGCATGGATGGGTGGCAGGAAAAGTAGTCAATGGGGCTACAGGACAAGGGAGTGAGGGCGCAGCGTGTATGAAGGATACAGCAGGGTGATGTGGGATCAAGTGAAAAGAATGGAGGGAGGAAACAAGATCAACCGATCCATACTTCGTCATCACGAGAGGAACGTCAAATCAACAGTTGAAGAATCGAGTCGCCTATAATTATAGGACGCCAACACCTGCCAAGAATTCCAAGGCCCTAATGTGGAAGAAGTTCTTGGGTGTGCCCCCTGTGTAGGAATAGTACCATGCATAGGAATAGATTTTCCGAAACCGGGGTTGCCCCCAGTCGGGAAAGCAACTGACAAGAAGGTGTTGTTACCAAATGCACCAAACAAAAAAAACGGTGTCGAACCTACCGGCATATTATGCAAAGGTGGTCCTTGACTCCCTGCTCCAAATAGACCATGGTGTGCAGGCGGCCTGGCGAATGGATGGTGTGTGCCACCGAGCGAAGGGGACAAAGGAGTTATATGACCTCCTCCATAAGGGAAAGCATTAAAGGGATCTGAAGTGCCCCCCATGTGGCCTTGCAGAGGATCATTAGAGCTCCCTACCCCTAGACCTAAAGTCTGTGAAGTGGAGAAAGAAAGTACAGGACTTGTACCTGAACTAGGCATCTCATATGAGAACGGAGGGCCTGTCACACTTGGTGTGAAAGGGGTTGTGGCCGCTGCCAAAGATGGTATCAGACCACTGTGCGAGGTAGACATGGTCAATACCATGGTGGCTCGGAACGGTGACAATGGGTTAGGAGGTGGAAACTCTCCTGTGGTGACAACCGTAGTGGGAATTGAAGAATTCCTAGAAGAAGTAACAACATTTGTTTCCATTGTTGTGTGCGACACTGTCTCACAATCGTAAAGGTGAATCGGTACGATGAGGGGTGTTGAGAGATCAGTGGTTGGGGTTTCAACCAGGCCAAGAGATTGCGCTCCAAAGTCCAAAACGGTTGATTCCTCCGGATGTTGGTCGGGCACAATTTCCTGTGACTTGGTCGCTTCAAAAGACCCTTGTTGGTCTAGCTTTCGCCTTAGTAGTGGCGGGGGTGGCTCCAGTGTAACTGGTGACAGGCCCAGAAGCCTTTGTGATCGGTAGAGCTCATTATCTTCCACTGTGTGAGAAGATCAAAGAAATGCTAGGGCGATCTATTCGTTCAAAAATAACACACACTAAAAATTCCCTATAAGATAAGACAGGCAAACACTAAATTAATTGGAAGAACAGTTACAACAACCAACACTAGAGCAACTTACCAATGCAAGTGAAACTCCAAAATGGAAGCACCCTTTGGGTATACTCTGAAAAGTGTGGCCTGATGTCTGTCCTAGGTACCGTGGTATACCCCTGCAGTCACCTATGTATGTCCCTAAAAAAGATAGGCAACTAGGTTTCCAGCGCTCGAACAGTCACCAAGTGGGTACAGTTGAAAGTCGGGTAGATCACAGTGAGAAGGGTATCGAGCCCGAAGCCTGTCAAGGGTATTGAGAGCAAGTGGTCTGGAAGACAAATGAGGACCTCGAACGGATTCAAGACCCATGAAGCTCCATGTAAAATGCAAACGATGGAATCCAAAGACAAGCCCTCTATATGTGTTCTCCACTACGATTGGTCCAGCTTTGGAGGGGTTATCTCCGTTACCTTTCCGCACGCGACCTCGTGTTTATCCCCTGTGTTAGAGGGGGGTCTTAGATAACTTTCACGATACTGGACTTTGACACTCCCTAACTCAGACTCCAATGTTTTATTTTAATGGCCTTGAAGAGTTTCCTTTCCAACCTAATTCAAGGCCCTAATCCTCAACTAGTTGGTCGACCCTACACATAAAAGTCTAATGATTTTTATATTTAGCATTAATTTTATGGATTGTCTTATGTCAAAGGGTATGGAAGTGAAACTAATGATGTGTGAAAGACAAAAGTAAAAATGAAAAGAAAAATGGAAACAAAAACCTTCACTTAATTCAAATTTTAAACAACCTTTCAAATTTAAAAAAAATTCTAAGATCTTTTAACAGCAAACTCAAAACAAAATTTCACTCGACTATGAGCTACTTATGATCTAAGTAAACTGCAAAGAAATTATGAAAGCAAATACTTCTCCCTGGTTATTTAATGCAAAACAACACTGTTCAACTAAACAAAGAAATAAAGGATTTTTTTATTTTATTTAAATGCTCACCAAGCAAAAGGGAAAAATATCAAACAAGTCAAAAACCAAGAAAAAAAAAATCTGGCCAAAACACAGATTGCAAAGAAACACTTTAAAAAATCACAAACTAGCAACTTAACAAAGGACTCTCACACTTGCCTAAAAACCTTACAAAAGAAAATTTTCATGAAAAACTTCTAAATGAAAAATAAAACTATGGCTGAGATCAAACCTAAGCTACTGACTGCTATGATAGAGATTCAAGATCCTATGAGGTATAACTCTTTTCAAGGGAAAGAATGACTGCCTCTCCTTCAACAAAAACTATCCTTCACAGGCACACTACTAACAGCTCAATAGTAAGTGTGTGCACACAAGATGTGTAGAGTCAGAGGGCGTGTACATGCGTGCTAGCCTTATACAGGCCGCGTGTATCTCTAAAACTCTGAACAAATAAAAACAGGAAATCCAAACCAGGTAGAGACCACTGATATTGATAACCAGGATCTCTTGAAGGCTCAGACACTTTCTTTAACAGAAAAAAAAAAAAAAAAAATGCAAGGAAAAAATTCGTAAAACAAACCTATCTGAGGTGAAACCTAAGCTAAAAACTGCAAACAACCAAGACTAGAAAGAGTTCCAGAAAACCCTTGAGAATGACAAATTCTGACAAGAAAGAGGATGACTACCTCAAAATATTTCTGGAACCTTACATGCTACTGTTACTTCTTCAGCTAGTGTTTACATGTGGGCTGTAAGAATGTCAGGTGCGGGTACATGTGTGTAGACCTTATACATGCCACGTGTACCTCTGTGGGTCTCGAAAAAAAAAATACAGTCCAGCAAAGGAACAGAGATAACTGGTATGGAAGACCAGAATCTCTGTTTGCTCAAACTTTGCAGAAACTTCAAAAAACAGGAAAGGAAACCTAGTTTTTTTAGAAATACCCCAAAAAAAAAAATTCCAGGAACCCTAGAGACTTCCCCAGTACGGTCACCAATTCTGTTGTGAGTGGGAAATCCCCTTACAGACTAGCAAATAGGGTTATATTATGCATGCAGATATGACCAAAAGAAATCTACTCTCTACCTTCGTCCCCAGACTTAAACCCCATTTCTTTTCAACAAATACATGGTTAGACCAACATACCTTGTTCCAGGTGTTTGATGTCGATCCTTCCTCCCACTTGATCATTTATTAGTAGTTCTCCTCCCAAGGCTGACCTACATACAAAACAAGCAACAAACTACACATGAATTTTACCTATAGACTAATGGGTTAGAGATTCAAACATGTATTTAAAAAACTATGAAGAACTCATAAAGTGGGGGAAAAACATTTCTTTATTACTTTGAATGAATCAACTTTACAATGTCAAGACCAGCCACCGCTCCGCGAACCTGATCCTAGGCTCCTCTTCAAATGTCCTCCAACTTCTTTGCTCTGTATTTCTCCTTGCACACTGATGGCTAAAGGGTTGGGACAACGGGAATGTGAAATTGAGTAGAGTTTCTTTACTATCTTTCTCCTCTTCCAAATGGGATCCCTACCCCTTCTTTTATAGGCTAGAAGGAGACAGGTATTTGTTCGAACCCTCGGCCATGCATAGACGGGAGTTTCAGTTAACTCACCCAAAGCTATGTGTTCTGTCGGCAACTTTCATTTTTTCGTGCTTTTGTAGGTACACGCATGCTATTTTAAGTTAGCTAGTGTGTACACACGTGCAGTAATGGAGTAGGACGCGTGGGCCCTTGTAAAAGAGGTTTTTAAGAAGAGTTGTTCAGCAGTGTTTTGGAAAACAAGGAATTTGAGATGGACTAATGCTAGGTAAGCATGTATGGTGCAATTTAGGGTTATAACACTGAGTCTTGCAACCATCCCTGCCTCTACCTCAGGTGAGACTTTATCTGCTTCACAGGTGTTGCCGAAAGGGCCAGTAGTTAGGGTTTTGTTGGTGTGTTGTTGTAGCATTGAACCCTGGGTCTTCCCCTGTTGCAACAACCACGAAGTAGATATCTCTGATACTTTTTTTATTCATACTAATCGAAGTTATTATTTATTTTTATTTTTTATATTATTGGAAGTATTGTTTTAGGGCTTGACCGTTCACTAGGAGGGCATCGGGTTCTCCCTTCAGATTTTTCAATAGATAAGGACCTACCCCAATCTTCTCAGCCACTTAGAAAGTTCCAAGCCACAGGTTCTGAAACTTAGAATGTTTCCCTTTTGGTTCATTTTCCCTATCCCACTTCAGGACTAAATCTCCTACCTCACAACCCTTTTCTTTAGACTTATGCTTATCAAACCACCTTTTCACTATCTGTTGATGAGCTAAGAATTTTGACTATCTTTTTCTCTCTCCTCTTCCATCATGAGTAGACTATTGATTCTTTGTTGTATGTCTGATGATGGTTCCTTGTTGGAATCTTGGGCCAATTGAAAAGACGACAGATAGAGCCCGTTTGGGAGGATGGCTTCTTGCCCGTAGACTAAAAAGTATGGGGAATTTCCTATGGCTTATTTGGGGGTGACCCTATCGGACCATAGGGAATTATGAATTTGATTATGCCAATTTCTTTGGTTATCGGTAACCATCTTCTTTAGTATCCTTACCAGGTTCTTATTGGTTGATTATGCCACACCATTTCCTTGAGGGTAATAATTTGCAAAGTACTTGATTATGATTCCTTTGTCCAGAGAAAACTTTGTCAATAGGGTAGAAGAGAAGTAAGATTCATTATCAAAGAATAGAACAAAGGGGACACCAAACCTTGTGATCAGTTGTTGTTCTATAAATTGGATCACTATCTTCTCATTTACATGAGTCAGAGGAATGGCCTCTGCCCATTTTGTGAAATAGTTGGTGGCAGTAAGAATGTACTTGTGCAGTTTTGAAGAGCTAGGCATAATTTCTCCTATGATATCCAACCCCCACTACTTAAAAGGTATAGATATAGTCATAGCATGAAGTGGGATTGTTTCCCTTTTCTCCTTGCCAACACTTATTTGACAAGTCTTACAATTTCTAGCATAAGTATGAGTGTCTTTGAACAAATTGGGCCAATAATAACCGTCTCTCAGAATTTTATGTGCGGTGGTGTTCCCTGCAAAATTTCCTCCAGTGGGACTATCATGGATTTCCTTTAACACTTTATCAGCATCTTCTCGTTTGATACATCTCAGCAATACCCCGTCATAGTTGATACGGAAGAGTATTGAATTTATAAGGTGATATTTCATGGATTTTAATCGGAGGGATCTTCTCTCTCTGGGTTGAGGCTTTTGGGACAAGTCCCATGATGTAGTAGATAAGCTAAATCCTTGTACCAGGAGTCTCTTCCTGGGGAAATGCATGCTACTTCACCACACCATAGTGCTATTTCATTTTCCCACCTGGGATCTTCATTTACTTGATCTTGAGCTTCGGCTGCGAGCTTGCACAAACCTTGTCCCTTTACTAGCTTGGCGGGTTTTATATCTAGATCAAATTCCTAGAATACTGACATCCAGTTCCCTCTTCTTTCTCCCATTTCTTGTTGGGCAAACAAGGATCGGATTGTAGGGTGTGGCACAATTACCTTAGTGTGATTCTTGAGGATGTAAGACTTGAAATGCTTTACTGCCTTATAGACCACATAGGCTTGCTTGTTTATTGTGGGATAATTGAGCTCAACTCCTTGAATATTGGTACTCATAAATGACATTGGGGCTTCGTTGTTGTCATCATCCTTCTGATTCAAAACCGCAACTAGCGATTGGTCAGAAGCAAAAGTATACAGGTTAAAGTCCCTATTGAAATTGGGACTTCCCAACACCGGGCCCCGAGATATGGCAGCTTTGATATTGTTGAAAGCGTCTTTCCGTTCATCATCCCACTTAAATTCAGAATCCTTGTGAATCATATTTTGTAAGGGTTTGATGATTTCGATGAAGTTGGGAGTGAATTTCCTTACAAAATTGATTTGACCGAAAAAGGACTACATGGCCTTATTGTTATGGGGTAGTGGAAGTTGAGCTATGGCCTTAATCCTTTCAGGGTATATATGAATTCCCGCTTGAGATATAATATGACCTAACAACTTACCTTCTTCGACACCGAAGATAGTTTTCTTAGGATTCAGTGATATGTCATATTTTCGGCATCTTTCAAAAATCTGAGTTAAGTGTTGGATCTTCTCTTCTCTATTCTTCGAATACACTATTACGTCATCTAAATATACTACCACATACTTATTTATAAGTCCCTAAAATGCTATGTCCATGGCACTTTGGAAGGTCACTTCTGCATTAATTAAGCCGAAAGGCATGCATTTATAAGAGAAGGTTCCCCATTTGGTTCGGAAGGTAGTTTTAATTGGTCTTCCTCCGAAACCAACACTTGGTTGTATCCTGAGAAACCGTCTAGCAAAGAGAAAATTTCCGAACGCGACACGATCTGTAGGAATTTCTCCATCGGTGGGATGGGATCATTTTCCTTTCTTGAAGCTCTGTTGAGGTTCTGAAAGTCTATGCATATTCAAATCTCTCCCGATTTTTTCCTCACTGGAACGAGATTTGCTACCCAGGTGGAATGCTTGACTTGGAAAATTATATTTGCATCTAAAATCTTCCTTAACTCCTGATACATGAGAGGTTCCATGGATGGATGATACTTTCAGAGTTTCTGTTGGAAAGGATTCATTTCTGGCTTTAATGGGATGGTGTGTTGAATAATGTGGGTGTCATACGTTTTTAAATCCTTATAGGACCATGCAAAAACATCCTGGTATTGTCTAAATAATTTGAGGTAGGCTTTCCTCTCTTCCTTAGATATAGTTTTGCCGATATTTACATGCTTTGGGTTTTTTGGGGCCCCAAGATTTACAGTTTCATGGAGGGGACAAGAGCTACTAGTCTTTGCATTTTTGGGTCCTTTGAATCGTTCCTTTAGATCAAACAGACTCTCTAGATTGGCTATCCCTTTCAGGATTGTGTGAGCCTTTGATTTATCAGTATGTTGACCTGCTCGAGGATCAGTTTCCGTTGGTTGCTCTTGGAATTCTTCATCATCAATAGAGAGATCTTTGAAATTGTCTTGATTGGTTAAGAATCTTATGATCTATTCATTCCCCTCAAAGACTTTTTAGTTAGAAATGTTATTAGGTATCGACGGCTTTTAGAGCAGTTCTACAGTGAATCGGGAGGCTTCATAATCTTCTAAAGGTGACAGTCTAGAAGCAGTTGTGGCCAGAGAGTCGGCAAGGATATTCTTTACTCTGGGGATCACAGTGATATTGAAAGCCTCAAAGCATTCTATTAGCCTATGCACCTCCTGCTGGTAGTTCTTAAGATGAGGTGAATTGAAATGTATAGTATTTCTCACTTGTCTAACAATAATTTTAAAATCTACGAAAACTTTTAATTCCTTGACATCCAGATCTATGGATTTCTTTAACCCTTGTACTAGAGCTTCATACTCGGTAGTGTTTTTGGTACACTCGAATTCTAATCTATAGGACAAGAAATGACATTTAGCCTTCTGATCGATGAGTATGCACTATGCTCCTGACCTTTCTTGCGATTTAGATCCATCAAAATAGAGGGTCCAAATTTGCGAACGATAATTTCTCCTTTCTCTCCCATCACTAGTGTTTTGTTCTTCGATCTTTTCTTCCAAAAGTCCTAGTGTGGGGTTTTGACAAAAGAGAGAATATTCCATCGGCATCAGGGATTCTTCTTGAAAGATCATTTCAGAGTTTTTAGTAAGCAGAACATTGGACAGGAGAGGAGCAAAGTTCCCAAAGTGAAAATCACAGAAATAATTTCCCAATATGGGGAAATCGGTAGAGGCTGGTTCGTTCGGGATTTCCATATCAGTGACCGTATGTTTCAGATATCTCTCCCTATCAATTATGATCATGTTCTTGTATCCCTTCAGTGGTAGCCAAAGGTGTGCCCAGTCGGTACTGAAATATCCGTTCAACTTTTCAGACCAATCTCATCTCAACAATAGCCCATATGCCTCATGGATATCCACCACAATGATGTCAATCACCTGCACGAAATTAGGATGTGTCGCTATCCTGATCATCACATCTTTGAGTTCTCCGATGACCTTGACCTGGGTTCTGTCCATTTGTATGACATGCTTATCACTTTTGAGAGGGACAACACCTAATTTATTACAAACGGCAAAGGGCATGACATTAGAGGATGCCCCGGAATCCACCAAACAATTGTGAAGATTCTTGTTGAAGACTTCAAACATCAAAAGGAAAGGTGGTACAAAAGGCCTCTCTTTCCTACCTTCCAAGTAGGTATTTACAGTTGTCTTGCTTGCCAAATCTGTTAGGGGTAGATTCTTCTTTTGACTATCGTCGTTGGTCAGGTTTTCTACCAAATTCAGAGCTTGCAATAGAAAGTATTTCTGCTGAGGAATCCTACATATGTCCATAAATGATATATTATCCTTTAGATTTTTCAAATCTTTTACTACATTATAATCCAATTGAGGAGATTCTTGGGTATGGATGCTTATAGGCTTTTTTCCAGGGGAAAAAGGCATTTTTGGGCGATCGAGAGTTAACTAAATTGCAAGGCCTGGGTGGTGTCGGTATATTTTGAGCCGGGTTGGCCTTTACTACGTGTCTGTACTATTGAAACTTTTGTGGGATGTTCTCGAGACTCAAACAGATCATCTGAAGACGTGATCACATTGGGATCCCATATCAGCATGGTTGTGTCTCGTGGTGGGTCATCTTCTTCCTGATCGACAATATTCAAGGCCGAACTGCTTGATTGTTCGGTCAGTGAGACTTCGTCCAGAAAATGATTGGACTTTAAATTCATGGCATGGACCCATTGAGGGAATTCTCTTTCAGAGTGATTCTCTTGGTCATAAGTACAGAAAGAATCAGACACAACATTCCCTAGGTCAATGTTTAAGTTGGCTAGGGGAGGTTCAATTGCTTTGAAAGGATGGTTTCTTTTAAAGGCTTATAGGGATTTTGGCCTTGGTTTCCCTCCCCTGCGCTTCTTTTCATGTCTATAATCTCATTTGATAGTTTCTTGACCATGCGTTGTAGATCTTCTATATCTCCATTACCCTTGTCGGTAGTTTGTTCAGCCGGTTTCCCTGATGGTCTAGTCAGAAGGAGTCCGCTCCTAGGAGGGGGCTGGCTTTCTTTTCTCACTAGAGAGGCCTGACCTTCTTTACATCCTTTCATCTAGAATTCTATTGTCTTGGCCTCTTCAAAATTCTCTGCAAGGGTTTTCTTGGCGGCTCTTTTAATGAACATGGAAATTGAGGCCAGAAACACATTGGCATAAACCTCGATTTGCAACACTTGAGTTGGTTTCACCGCGGGCTGAAATTTGTTTAGGATGGTCATGAATCTTTGATTGATATCTTTGACCCTCTCTTTAGGGGTCATGGTGGCTTTGAACAGTTCAGCCATCAGGGCTCCCATAGTAGTTTCTTCAGCAAATGTTTCCAAGAAATCCTTTTGGAACTTAGTCCAACTGGTTGTAGATCCTACTGGCAAATTAAAATACCACGTGGAAGACAAATTTTCAAACGTGTAGGGAAAAATCCTACAGACTACGTCTTCATGTTGAACGTTCATAAGTCTGATCGAAAGTATGAAATTCTTGATATGATCTTCAATTGAACCTAAAGTTTCAAGATCATACTTGGGGAGCATCTTTTCTGGATGATGGGGCAGGTTATGTATTTGTCTAGGGATGGCTACGACGTCTCTAGCCAACCAAGGTTGGTTGTCTTGAAGTGGGATTTCCCTTTCCTCTTCATGATCGTTGTTCCCTTCCATATATTTGGAGTCAGAGTCGAGCTCTTCTTCTTCCAAAAGGTCGTTTGGCTCGGAGATGTTGTCGAATGGCATCTCAGGTGTTATATCAAGAGGTTCTTGGATTTCAGTAATCGCGAAATGTATTAAGTGTTCTACGAAGTGCACGAAAACTTCGTCGGGAGTGCTAACCACTAGTCTGCTTTGTTGTTTTCTACGCGGGAGGATAGGAGCTAAGGAAAACGCATTGATTTGTCGGGTGTAGGCTCTACTGATTCTCCGAAATTGATTCACTTCCTCGTGAGGAAGGGTGTAGGGTATTTTAGGGTGAAAAGATTCTTCCTCGGGCTGGGGTGAGTTACCCGCTTTGGGAGTACTCAATAAATGTGAGTTTTATGGTAAATGACTAGCCATGCATGTGGACCATTACGAATCTGTAGGATGTTCGAAATACTATATAAATTATATACTCAGTCATTCATTCTCAGGCCCTCCTTCTAGCACCAGTTCTGTTGATGGGGCCTAAATCCCCTGACTCAACAATAGGAACCAAACTCGCCACTGAGGCCCAATTAGACTCTGCAGTGTTTATGATAGAATGGTTCTCCAGATATTGTGATCTGACCGATTTATCGTTGGGATTTATGTTTTCTTGTGAAGGCTCTTCCTTCAGTTAGGACGGTTATTTTTATGTATTTCTCTTGGGTGGGGCTGAAATGAAAGATGAAAGCCAATATAAACCAACTTGACAAATAACAGGACAAAGTTTAACTATTGGGAAGAGGTCGATCTTGGGATAACTCGCTTCTCAAACATGCAGACAGTGATTCTATGCCAAAGGGCATAGTACTAATACATTAACCAAATGAGCATCCAACTATTGTCTGAGAAAAACTAATTAACAGAAAGAAAACACATATGGAATCAAGATCATGGTAAGCAAAATAATTCATCTACTAGAACATTCATCACATAACAACACAACGATTTATCTTCATCTTTAAAGCAAAGAACATCAAAACATTGCACTAGATAACTTGACAACAAAATTAATTGCTCTTACTCATTTACTGCATCATTCATGGAACAGGAAAGGAAGTAATTCTCCAATTCCAATCACATACATCTGATGAAAATAACTTGTCTTTGGTCCAAAAGGACTTCTCAATTCATAGCAATCTCAAAATAATTATCCACAACCAAAAAAAAAGAGTTCTTACAACAACCATCGACCATTGTTCATTGGTCGATGTCTCTATTTATAATATAAATTTTAACTATAATTAACGGCTAAATATACTTCAATCTAAACAAAAATCACCATGTGGTGTGATCATCCAACAGTTTCTTTAACAGTCCACACGAGATGTCTTATGAAAAGGGTGACTTCTTTCATATTCAGACCAGCTGATAAATAAATCTTCATAGGTTTGAGCCCATGGGAACCTGTGTTGTTCCATAGGGGCAGCATATACTCCTCTGATATCCACTGCATGTGCTCGGTACTTTACCAAACTGAATTTTAGTTGTTGTAGCATGACCCGATCTCTGATCGGGTGTTCTGCGAATAGTTGCACTTGCCTTGGCTTGGCATCGGTGACATTTGTGCACTCTTTGACCCATAGCGAGTCTTTCTCGACATGTATCTTGAACATGTTGCTCAGGCTGACAAATTCATTGGGGGTGTCGAACTCAGGGAGACCGACATCCTTCATTACTTTATTAATTTTACCCTAGTGTTTCTGTCAATTGGTCCATTGTTGTTGGATTTCTCAGTGTGGGTCTGGGACATCTTAGCCCAATACTCGACAGATCTCTTCATGTGATCGAGGCTTCTTTTTCTTACCATCCGAATTCCATGTCTTTCCTGTTCTCAGCAAGGCTGGACTCCCTCAATATATTCGAGTCTTTCTACCGCTTGTTGTGCCTTTTCATACCATCGCTCCATCTCCTTACACATTGCAAGTGCCATGAGAGTGTCTTCTTGGAACTCAGCTATGTTCATGGTTAATAGGTGCCTTTCTTTCTTGAACTTGTTGTAAACTCTGTTGAACTCACTTCTCAGATACACAGTGGTCTGTGTATCGCTTTTGTAGTACTTGGCCAAATGGAGAACATGTTCAAGCTCCTTTAGGGTGGAGGCTAATTCATTTTCATCCCTCCTAGATCTATCTTGGGTGGCATTAGAGAGAGATTTTCCCACGCCAATCAGTTCAGACGTACGAGAATCTGTTGTGTTGATTAAATTCTCCTCTGTGGTTACTAAGATGGAGTGATCCAAGGTGATCCTCCTCTTTTTTTCTGTCCTTTGAACAATGGCCTTTCTCTTTTGATCATAGGAGATCACATAGATGTTTTCTACCTCGTCTACTGGGTCTGGTATCTGCTGATCGCCCCATGTGAGGTTGTTTCCCAGGCTTCCCACGGTGTAAATTTGTTCGAGAGTGGGCTCTCGAACTTCCTCTTTCAGCCTTGTAGATCTGAATTCTTCTTGTTTCTCGTTGGAGATTTGAGTATTGGGCAGAATAGAGGTGTTGGGTATAGACTCGTTACTTACTTTCTCTTCGGTCGTAGAACTGTCGACTTCCTTTTGTAGAGGTTTGTCACTCAGGCTTGCATCTGTTTCCAGTTCATCGGACTCCCTTGTGTCAAGATCACCTTCATCTTCTCTTTCCTTTTGCGAGACCTCCTCGTCATGAACCTTGGGCCCAGGGGAAGAGGTTTTCTCGGAACCTGGGGAAGGGGTGTTTTCGAGACCTTTTTCCTCTTGGACGTGCACCGAGGTACCACGAGAGGGATATGGAATCTCGTTGTCACTATATAGATGTATAAGTGTTCTCAAGGGATTTGGTGCTTGTGTTTCTATCGACACCCGGCCTATCTCTGATTGATTTGCTCCTCCTTTCAAGGGATTGATCGGTGATGTTGTGGATTCAGGGTTCCCTAACCCATTGGTGTTGTTGGGAACTGTGGGACTAGGATCGCTTGACTCTGTCGAAACTCTTTGGATGGTAGTTGAAATCCCTGGACTTATGACAAGATATGGGTCATCCTGCATCCACTTCATTAGTAGCTGAGTTTGCTGGTATAAAAGTGTGCCCCTTTCTTGTGCAGTTTGATCTTCGGGGGGATCCTTGATTTGTACCAGGGATTCCAGATGAGCTCCCACAACCTCAACATCTTCTTGGGAATCACTTATTCCTTCGTCCAATTCATATGTTGCTACCCCTTCAGGGAGTTGGCTAATTTCTTGAACTGCCTGCTCCAAAAATGTTGCCTGCTCTTCATAGTTCATAGCTCTAAACTTGGTTCCTTGAGGATCAGCTTTTCTGGATGCCACCTCATCCTAGTCTTGAGCTTTCTCGATGAAAATTTCATCCTCGAACCGGTCATGGGCATAGGGCCAATAGGATGATACTTGTGACGTGTGTTGTAGGACCAATCCCTTGGGATCGTGTTTGCAAAATCGACCAATTTGGAACTAGAATTCCAATTGACCTAGCCCAAGTTGTTTAGCATGCACGATGTCTTTGACCATGCAGAAGCTAATATGAAACCCATATGGTATGAAAGCCCGCTTCTTTTTTTTTACTAAAGTTGCATTGTATCATTGTAGGATGGTTTGATAGAAAATTTCCCCTAACACTAGCTGGTCGGGAACGTAAATGGGTAATAAGTGGGGGCCCCTGTGGCGCTAAAAATCCTGATGTAGGTTTCTCGTTCATCCAAATACCAGTGACCAATTTTGGCTATAAACTTCTTTGCCTCATCTGACAATCTAGGGCATTCCTTCCTGAAGAGCAAGAAGTAAATGCATGCAATAAAATTATCACAAATAATAGCATAGGATTTCTAGTACATGTTTTCCCATAGGATGTTGAAGTATACATGGACCCCGAGCTCTGAAGGGTACCAATTCAGGTTCATCCCAATAAAAGCATTCCGGGCACAAATGACATCCAGTAGATACGAGGCCACATAGAAGGTGGGGGTATCTCCCTCCTTTGGCACCTGAGCTTTTCTTATGCAGGTTCTTAGTTGTTTGGAGATGATGGCACCCCAATTGAAACCCGTGCCTGAAATGGCGACTGTAAAAGATAGAGGCATCCAAGCCTCTAAAAACTGGGAGCAGTCCTTTTCTCCATGCAATCTATAGAGAAGAGACATGAGATATATGTATGGTTCCCTAAGATTCGTCATTGGATACCAACTGATAGTCCAGTTTATGAACTTTTTGTCTTCCCTCCACCAAGACGCCATGATTTTGTTGGTATCGTGCGATGCATAGAAACTCATAACGAAATCAATGCTCAACTTTTCTCCAGACTCATTGAGCTTGTAGTACCTTTGAACCTTTGATGGCAGGAAGGCCTCGATGCATTCACCGTTATCATCATTAATAAAACATTTTTGTGTATCAGTGTGGTCAATAAGCCACTTTAAGAGCTCAATGCAAGGAAACACCGGAGACCAGCTTTCCACCATGTGCAGATAATCTCTGCAAATATTTGGGAGGACCTCGTCATCGAGCTTCCTTGTATCAGGATCGCTTTGCGGGGTATATTCGAGGGGTTCTTCTTTCTTGATTTTCTCGAAGACTTCTTCCCATCGAGGAAAAGTTACCTTTGCTCCCATGCTTGCCTCTATATCTTCAAAAGTTGGGGGCTAGACAAAGGGCTCCTTGGTGATCGCCTTAATGATGGACACTGGCTTGGAAGCGAACTCTAATTGTCTTGCAACTGTTGGTGAGGAGCCCTCTCCTACTTCTAATTCTTGCATCTTTGGCGCCCTTGGAAATTTTCTGGTGGATGGCTTCTTTGGATGCATTGTCCCTGCAATTAAAAACACCCTTTAAACACATATACAGAGCAGCGTTGGGTGAGAATATATAAAATGGAGGGTAAACCGGTAAGTGAACCCATACCTGTAATGCTTACTAAGATAACTATTTAATACTCACTGGACTTTGGACTCTTCCTCCGGACTGTTAGCTCCGCTCTTCTGTCTATTCTGAATTCCTTACTGTGCAGAATGGGATCATACACAATGAATTGAAAATAATATAACTGGGGAGATATTATCAGTCATATCAATTAATTAATACGATTAATGAATGCAAATTCAAAAAAAACCACTATTGGATTTATGCGGATAAATCCTGACTGGTTCACGGCGAAGGCACGAATGGAGATGCATTGTATCAGCGAGTTTAACTGTTCCTTTTGATTTGCGCACGAATCAGTAACTAATCTGTGATCCACGAATTAACTGGTAACCATAAATGCAGCATACCCAACACACTCAGGGGTTAACACATCACGTCACCTGACGAATGGATCAGGGTTCGGCTAGTATCCGTGTGTACTCCCTAACCTATCCTTATGATACAAACTTTTGATGCCAATAACATTGGGGATGGGTAATCGGGAGAAATTTCAGGTGCACAATTTATCAGCGGTTCATTATCTTCATAAGCTTTTGTCTTCAAAAACGTTTTGGGAGTCGCCAGTTGGTGATGTCACTCTTCCTTTTGCGCACCACTTACTATTACATCTTTCTGCCAAAACCGAATGGATCATCCGTTGGAAAAATTCTTTCTGAGGTTTATTCATAGGAAAGAAACACTTTCATCGGTCGATGCCAATGAAGGTTGGCACTCGGCTACTTTGACTTCCCAAACAATTTTCACCACCTTAATCTTTTGTCGATGTTGAACTTCTCTTGTGAGTCGGGGAAAATTCTAGGTCGTCGATTCCTTGATTAGTTGTTAAGTCTCTTTATTAGTTAGGATGATTCTTCGGTGTATGTTCAAGTAAACTTTAATTAAAACGTGAAACATAAAAGATAAGCGAAGTGTCAGTTTCATACTGAGGCGAAAACAGTCAAAAGTAAAAAATAGGGTGGTACCCAAAAGGAAATGGTCACAGAACTTTTAGGGTGTGTTGAATACTCAACAGGTTCATACAAGGATTTTATCTTTTACCCAACATCAATCCCTCTAGGCCTTCATCCCCTTCTTCCCATAGAATGAGGGACAACCCCTTATTGGGTAAATACACCCTAAAATCCCAAGAGATAAGGAAATGGAGGGGAACAATGATGGAAAGTGGTAAGTATGGTTGGGAATGGTACGATGGCTCTTTAAGGGAGTTTCTAGTAGCAAACCCATCCCCAAGGAAAACCACTTACTAGGTCACAATGTCAACCACCAAGGTGAAGCAGGGAAAAAGGCATAATGTCCAGGCATATATCATTAAATCTAGAGAAATCTAAGATACAACATACTCAACTGGCTTAAATATTGAAATGATGCTCACCATAATACTGACTTGTACCTCATGGAGCAAGGCCTACTACCTTTCGGAAGCCATTTGATGTGGTGGATGCCATCTGGAAATCTGTGACCATATGTGGTGGTGAGAAGGGTATCTATCTATGGAAAAGAACATTGTTGGTCATGTAGTCTCTCAGCACTCCATATCTGCAACTTGAGGGCCTCGAGACATAATATCCTTAGTTATCCACAAAATGGGGATAACAAGCGCTTTAGTTGTTTGGGATTCCTTGTAATCCCGGAGTGGTCAGCGTCAGGATGACTATTCCTTCCCATGTACGATCGAACAATCTAGAGATATTAGATCAATGATCAACATTATTTCGTGACTTCATCCTTCAGTGCTCTGGGTATTTTTGCTGGTAGGAGAAAATAGTTATCTCTAGAGGCTATAGTCCAGGACTGACGTGACATGATGACATCACCTATGATGATGTGGACCCTTGGTGAGTGTGCCATGTGTCAACCTGATTTGTGATTTTTACACTCCTTATATGACACATCGACCTTGGAACTTGTCACTATTTGATTGAGCCACATTTCATCAATTGATTACATGGTCCCATTCACTAGGAATTTGACATTTCGTTACTTCGCAGCTTCGTGAGTTTTATCACTTTTATACCATCCTTCGATCATTGCCGAAGTGTCGAATAGATCCATCACCATATATCTTTCCTTGTTTTGATCGACGACTTATGTTAACTCTAGGGATTCAAATTTTGATATTTCTTGGTTTATCTGAGCTTCTTATCACCGGAGTAGGTCAATGTTGGAGTTGACCACCTTCTTCCTTTTAGCATGATCTAACGGTTTCAATATTCCAGATCAATGGTTGATGATATTTCCCTGCTCTTTCTCTGATCCGACGGTCGACGGGAGTTCGTGGCTTCAGGAATTCATCCTTTAGGTAAACTTACATGTTTCAGACTCCTTTTTTTCGGAGTGGTCAGCACCGGAGTTAACCATCTTCTTTCCTTTAGTGTGATGATTTTTCAGTAATCATCGAAGTGGCGAAGTGTCAAATTTATTTTGTCTGCTACTTGATACAATGGTCCATATTGACGGTTGAGATTTAATTTCTCCCAGCCTCAGGTTGCACCTCGATCTGATAGTCTTGGATTGTCCAAAACTAGGAATGACTGACTCATGTAACTCGATCCATTACAAAAGGATTTCTTCACTCGCAAAACTATGTCTCCTTTGTTACTTCAAATGATCCATCTCTTCTGAGCTTCGATTAACATTCTTCCTTCTAATCTTTGTGTTAGTGCACTCCTTTATGCACTGTCTTTATCCAATAAGAAGGTAATCTCTTCTGAGCTTTAGGTTTATACAAGATTCCTCTGCACCTCGTGCCATGTCTTCTGCACAACCTACTATGTTATCTATCCTGATATTTAGGATCTCAAAGACATATAATGAAAATACCATATTGATATTCTTGACATCAATGCCAACAACATAATACCATGTCCAATCATTGATCATATTGGCCTTCTTTGACATCAATGCCAACACCATAATGCCATGTCCAACATTCTCTTCCTTTGGCATTGATGGCAACAAAGTAAAAACCCTTTTTCAATATTAATTGGATTTTACTGATCATTCTCCCCCTTTGATAGCAATGGCAAAAATGGATGTTTCCTTTTAGGGTGATACTCCCCCTGAGGTGATGCCCACCTTGTCTATGAATCTCTCCCCCTTGAATCATGCTACTACAACCAATCATGGGAAGAAGAATAACTCCCCCTGTCTTCTCTACAATATGAACAATATGCTACCACTGTAATATGCTTCCTCTTTAAATACTATTGCTCAACTAGAACATAGATCAACTACTCAAAAATGATCTGCTCTTCCTATAACGATCCTTGGACCTGTCCATGCATCAACCATATAAACTCATGCCACGCCATACATCAATTGTATGCCAACCATACATACCATCTCATGCATCAACCACGAAGAAAAAGATATGTCAAGAATATGTGTCAAACATATCAGGATCATCAACAAGTGCCTCTAAACAAGTGTCATATCACACATGATATGCCTCTATCATAAAATATATAAATGGAGCTCGCATATGTACCAACCATGTACCATGACAAAACTACCTCAGAAACCATTCAAATAACTTCACTGAGAGAATACATAACCAACAATGTTCCTTGGTAGGTGAAAACCTTCATCAAACCATGCTTATTTCAATGATGCTAGTTATCTATTGAGCCTCTTCATTGTTTTGTGCTTCAATATTTTTGTTGAGGAGGAGTTTTAGTATATCATCAAAATAGTGTTTGAAAATTTCCAAGATCATCATCACTCAATTCTTCCATTTGATCTCTTCTTGAAAGTTCATCATCATCATCATTGTTTTGTGCAACATAAGCTTCTTTATCCTTTTCTTAGAATTTTCTTTTTTCATTTTCCATTTGTTGGGTAATGGATAATCTACTTGCATGACATTGTCAAGTTCTGTAATTGTGTCGGATTTTTCTTTAGGAGTTTTCTTATCTTGAGCTTGATCTAATTTATATGCATAATTATAATTTTCATATGCCTTATTAGATACTTCACCCATCATTCTTTTATCGTTAATTTTATCAATTTCAGGTGCACTATCTTCATCATTTTTCTTCATTTGCACTTTATTTTTCTTCTCCATATCTTCTTATAATTTTCCTTAATGTTGGAGATACTTTCCTTCATGGAAAACTTTGGCAATCTACTTTCACTGGCCTTATGACCATAATTGTTGCATTTTTGGCATTCAATATTGAAGTTTTGCAAAAGTGAGAACGAGTTGTAATTTATTCTTTCTGCAATATTCTTATTGTTTTCATATCTTTGAACATTTCTTGGATTGTACTTTCTATAAGCTTTATAATGTACTTCTTTATGTCCATAATTGTTGTAGGAATAAAAATATCCAAGGAATATATATTGATTTATGTTAGAGGGATTCCTTTTGATGATTCTATTCTTCTTGTCATCTTTTTCTTTGGTAGGGAGTGCATATTTCTGTTTATTTGGGACAATTTTCAATGGTATTGTCCTTGCCTTATCTTCTTCTCTTCTTATGGATTTATTAAGAGCATTTGTATAGCTCATTGGTTGTCTATCATTCTTCTATTTTGTAGAGGAATCATATCCCAGTCATGTCTTATCATTTTATTATCTGTGACTGCTAAGAATGTCATCCAAGATTTTTGAACTATTTTCAAATTTTGATCCATTCTTTTATTTTTCAAGTTCACTTTTTAGCAACTCAATCTCATCTTCTAGCTTCTCACATACTTGTTCTCTATTATTGAGTTGTTTTAGAATGACTTATTCAATTATTTTAGCTTCTAGGAGCTGGGACTTTAAATCACTAATGATTTGCTCTGATTCTTTGACGGTTCCTGATGCATCTATTTCTCTTGATTGATGTGATTTTTCAAACTCTTGAAGTTGTGTCCTAAGTAGCTTTTTCTTCTTTTTATACCTTTTTAGTTCCTCCAAAGCACCAATCAACTCTTCTTCTATATCTACTTCTCCTTCAATTTCAGATTTTTCTTCATCATCTATATTATTATTTTGAGTGTTCATTCCCATAAATAGAATATTTGAATATTCATCTTCACTCATGTCTGAAGAGATGATGTCTTCTTTGGAGTAGAAGTTTTTCTTTTTCTTATAAAACTTTTCTTGTATTGGTCTTTCTGGTTGTGGGTTTCTTCATCATCACTATACTCCTGTTTGGGATAGGAACATTTGTTAGCAAAGTGTCCAATTCTGCCACAGTTGAAACATTTGAAGGGTAACTTTCCTTTATATTTTCCAAATCCTTTCTGGAGTTTCTTTATAAAATTGGCCTCTTCTACATCTGATATGTCTGACTAATCTTTATTAGACATATTTTCTTGATTCTTATTTTTAGAAGCCTTAAATGTTGTTTCTCCTTTGATGGTTTTTCTTGTCCTATCCTCATCTGATATGCAGTAAGAATTCCATAGAGCCGATCTACAGTGAGCTTATCAAGTTCTGGTTTATCTTCAATTGTGAAAATATTGGCATCATACCTCATAGGTAAGGACCTTAAGATATTTTGTACAATAGGTTTGTCTGAGAGTTCTTCTCCTGCTACTCTGATTGAATTAACTATCTCATCTACTCTATGAAGGTATTCAACAATGTTCACTTCTTATTTTGTCTTCAAATTTTCAAACTAAGCTCTGTAGGTTTGTAGTTTGGCTTCCTTGACATTGTTATCTCCTTCATATATAACCTCTAGTTTGTCCCAGATTTCCTTAGCTGGCTTACAATGCATTACCTTCACAAATATAGGATTTGTTAATCCTCCTAGAATAGCATTGACTACTCTTGAGTTGTCATTGTAAATATTCTTTCCCACAATATCTATGGATGGAGTAGTTGGTGTCGTGTCACAATCTACTATAGATTGCCAAAC